>CABHPP010121663.1:18046-39002 GCA_902168425.1 Peromyscus attwateri | reverse complement strand
CTCTCTCTCTCTCTCTCTCTCTCTCTCTCTCTCTCTCTCTCTCTCTCTTCTCTCCCTCCCTCCCTCCCTCCTTTGGTATGCACATCACTTTCTGCTCAAAAAAGTACTAGCTGGGTTCTAGGGGAGCTCGGGAGATGTTCTAACACTCCAAACTGTGTTTATGAAGGAAGGGAATCATATAGCATGGAAGCCACCCTCTCAAGAGAGTCACATCCTTGGACTTAAATGGGTAAAAAAAAAATGACATAGAGGAAATGTGTCCCCTGGCAGTGGTTGTGAGCTCAGTCTCAGGGAAGCACAGCTGCTAGTAAGCCCTCCCTTCTTTTTCTGGGATTTCTTAGATCCAAGGCTTCATAGGGGAGGCCTATCTATGCCTCTTTAGCTCAGGTACCGCATTAAAGATATACACCTTACAGCCCTGTTATGGCTCCTTCCTTCCCTTGAGTATTGTCTGGTCATTGAGACTCCAGAATTTTAAGGTGTCCAGGAATGACTGGAGGTGACATGGACAATTGTAAAGTTGTTGTTGCTTAAGATGCTGTGAATATGTTGCTCTGATTCTTTGATAAATAAAACGCTGATTGGCCAGTAGACAGGCAGGAAGTATAGGATAGGTGGGACAAGAAGAGAAGAGAATGCTGGGAAGTGGAAGGCTGAGGGAGGAGATGTAAGCCTGCCCTCCAGGGAGCAACATGTAAAAAGGCAAAAGGTAAGCCACAGAACATGTGGCAACATATAGATTAACATAAATGGATTAATTTAAGATATAAAAACAAGATAGCAAGAAGCCTGCCACAGCCATACAGTTTATAAGTAATACAATTCTCTGTTTACTTGGGTACAAGTGTCAAGGCGCAGGGCCATAGGAGCAGAGCCAAACCAGGAAAACTTTAGCTACATGTTGTCACAGTAATGTCAGTTCCTACAAAGGCCTGGAGCTGCCTAGTTTTGATTGGCATGACTTTCTCCTTTTCCCTTCCCCATTGCCTGGATCTCTATCTGCAGTGTGCTTGCAGAAGGAAGACCAGGTTTAGAGCTCTGTTTGGTCATGAGTCTGAATATAAAGAAAGTCTCATAGATATGACTGCACTATTCACTTTCAGAATGTTCTGGAAGAAAGCTTTCAGCTTAGCTTGCCTTAGCGCACACTGTCCAGTCATGCCTCTTGCAATGTCAAAGACTGCTTGGGTCTGGAGACCGCAGGGAGGACCTGATTCTTCCTGTGTCATGGCCATGTGATTCTCTCTGTGAGCTCAGAGCATGTGACTTAGTATGGGTCTCCTGGGGGACGTGCCTTGTGTCTGGTGCAACACTCTCTGGCTGTTTTCTCCTCTGCACAGGAAGTGGATTGGTGTGATGTGTCAGCCTTTTTCAAGAGCTAACCCCACCTATTAACTTTCTTGTCTCTGATACATTCCCTTTGGTTCTATGCAGCCATAATTTTTCTCTGTCTTCTGTCCTGCAGTCCTGGCCATGGGACATGGAGCCATACACACTCATGCTGAGTAATTATTCCATCACGGGGCCATACCACCAGCCAGGTGTCTAATATGATTCTTGCACAGAGCAGAAAACTATGGCTTTGAGAGTAAAACCCTCTCTCAAGTCTGGCTGGTGACCATGTGGGTTATTTGGGGACTCAAGACTCCTGGCTTGACACAGTTCCTGACAAGAGACTATGAAATTCTGGCTTCTGCTCCCTTGTCTCTCTGGAATGGCATGTGCTTTATGGGTCCAAAGTCTAACCAGCAAGAGCTGGTTGTGCCAAGTGCTTGTCTGCCTCCTTAGAGCAGAGCCAAGATCTCCTTGTGTCTCAGAGGGACAATTACTGCCCCTTTTCATAGAAGGAATGATATTCCTATCTGACAAGTTGTGACAGTGACAGGTGGCATGGGCTATCACAGGGGGAGAATTGGGTATACCAAAATTGGGGCTTGGGATGTGGGGAGTCAGTTATGTTTCCTTAGAAGAGGTGGCTGGCCCCCAACCAAACATTGAAAGCCATGTCAGTTATGAATGCACAATGACAGGAGCAGAGACCCTATTGCTCTGTGCTTTGGGACACTTGCTGGGGACTTGCTTAAGTTTTTCTCGGCTGTCTTTTCCGGGCAAGCACCAGGAGAGGGTCTTTGTTCCTATTTTCTGAAAATGGACTCAGGCATGTGCTGGCTTTGAAGATGGATACCTAGGTTTTCTAGAACCAGGAAACATGGCTGGGAGGCTAGGCCCATGCTCCAGCTTTTAGCACATTCAAGGTACTGGTCACCACAGCAGAGGGATGGTGGTCACTGCCTACAGTAGCTTTAATGCTCAGAATCTCCACAGGGTACTTTGCAGCAGGAACCCAGGAGTCATCTTAAATCAATCCAAAAGTGGGAGAACACCAAAGTTGTTAAGAAACACTTCCACTCCATGGTGCAATGAAATGTTCCCCTTGCAAATTTCTGTTCTCCACCATCACGTCCTAGCATAAAAGAGACTCACTATTATGTCCATGTTGGTCTCAAAGTCCCGGCCTCATCTCTACTGCTTAAGGTACTGCTAGGAGAAACTGCTGGCTAGATAGTGGTCAAGAGCACAAGAGAGATATCCTCATCCTATGCTCCAGGTGTGTGAGGGCTGACCTACCCTGTGGGACTGTTCTGGGTGTGGTGTGCTTCAGAGTCCCTGCAAAATCCTTTGGGCATCTCCTTGAATGCATTTAGTATTGTGAGAGCAGGTGGAGCAAGATTATGTGGGGGATGGCCAAAATTGGTTAGTTGGTGAAGGTGCTTGCTGCCAAGCCTGCCTGATGACCTCAGTTTGATTGCTGGGGTCCACATGGTGGAAAGAAAGAACAGATTCCCAATGCTGTCCTCTGATCTCCACACTCATGCTCTGGCATGTATGTGCCCAAACACATAAAAATAATTATGTAAGAAAATCCAACACATAAAAGCTAGGTGTGGTGGTATATGCTTGCCATTCTAAAACTCTGCAAGCTAAGGTAGGAAGATTGATGCCAGTTCAAAGCCACATTGGGTTACATAGTGAGACCTACTCTCAGAAAAACACACAAAACCACAAGTCACTCAAGAAACCCCAAAACTTGCTAGGCAGTTGTGTCACACACCTTTAGTCCTAGAACTTGTGAGCCAGAGGCAGGCAAATCTCTGGGTTCAAGACCAGCCTGGTCTACAGAGTGAATTCCAGGACAGACAGGGCTGTTACACAGAGAAATTCTGTAAAGAAATAAAACCAAACCAAAAACCATCTGTGGATAATTATTGAGACACAAGTGTGTAGGTTCAAGATTATCTGTAGGAAGACGAGTCAGAAGCACCTTAAGAATGAATTTAACCTTTCTCAGGTGCAGGGTGATCCAGTCTCTAAGGACTGAAACACTTTCCTTTTACCCAGGGCATTTTTATTTTTCTCAATATTTATACTTTAGCAAGTTGATTTCCATATGCTCAAAACAACCTAAATGGAGCTCCCAAACTTATAATGTCAAGTGCAAATTCCTTGATTTATCAAGTAGCATGGTTTGCCAGGTTTCCCGAACCAAGTTTTTCATAGACCTTTGTATCCTTAGGAGATTCTGAGACAAGATTCACATAAGGCAACAAGAGAAACAAAAGGTATTGGTTAAAGAAAAGATGTCTTATGACTAGGTGTTACTCTCTGGAGTCAGACCAGCAATAGCTCAGCAGGAATACAGCCACAACCAACCAACCAAAGAAACAAAAAGAAACCCCCAAAGATCCTATTTTGTGATATCTGATGAAGGGGCAAAAAGGACGAACAATGTGACTGCAATTACCATGTTTGTCACCACTAAATATAAGACAAAGTGCTAAACAGTGTTATTAATAAAAAAAAAAACCCGGAGCCAGTTATTGGGGTTAAAACCAAGAGATCACAAAAGCAGAAAGAAGCCATCCACATTCTCATCACTTGGAGATCCTCAGCCAAAGAGAGAACTACTTCCAGTATACCCATGCCTATATGCCTTTATGTTCTGCCAACTCATTTCCTCTCTCTACCCAGCTACATCACTTCCTCTTCCTGCCCAGCTCTGTCAATTCCTGTCTGTACAGACCTCCAGACCTTTATGGTTAACTAGTGTTGGAATTTAAGGCATATGCCATCATGCCTGGCTCTGTTTCCAGTGTGGCCTTGAACTCACAGAGATCCAAACTGATCCCTGCCTCCAGAGAGATAGGATTAAAGATATGCTACCATTGCCTAACTTCTATGTTTAATACAGTAGCTGGCTTTTCTCTCTGATCCTAAAATAAACTTTATTGGGAGACACAGATTAAATATCACCACATTTCCCCTATTTTTGTCTAATAAAAAATCAAAAAAATATAACTAATATAAGAAAAACTATATACAAGTACAATAACTATATACAATATACACAAGCAATAAATACATTAACAATATCTAGTCTTTTGCATTTAACAAATTCAGAGAAAATGTTTGTTCATTTTTAGAAGTTTGCCAAAAAATTTGCTTTATGGTTTTTCCTGAATTTTCTTTTCTCTCTGATATAGCTGTTCTATCACTATGAACAGTGTGGTTTATTACAATAGGCATTTGGTTAATTAATCGCTCTGAGAAGGGGTTTCTTCTACAATGGCAGGAAAGGACTGAACTGAGTTTGCCATGGAGGCTTGTGAGAAGCCCCTCAGGGAGTTGCCCTATGGCAAAGGCAGAAGATTACTTTGTCTGACCCTTGTTGATTTACATTCCTTAGTCCAATGTTTACCCTTACCACACCTTCTGCATAATCCAGAAAGGAGAGAAGTTTTGTTGCCATTGTTCCTACAAGAAACATTGTTTCTAGGAATGCCCTGTTTACAGTCCCTTTTTAGGTGACATTGTTTACTGCAATTAAAGCATCTGACATTATTGTTTTTCTTCAAACCTCTTGAAATCATCTCTCCTATCCAAGTATCATCATGGTCATGAGACTCAATATTGTCTGTGTCCCTGATCCAATCCTCCAAGGGTGCTGATCTCACCTTTAATGGCTGCATTAGCATCCTCAAAAGCCAAGGACTCAATTATTATCTGTCTAACTTCTGAATTTGGTATCATTCTATTTATTGCTGAAGACAGCCATTGTTAGAAATTCACAAAGGTTTCTTTTGGGCCCTCTATAACTTTCATAAATGACTCAATTTTCTTCCCTGCTTCCTCAGTTGGGTCCCACCATGCAGCACTGAATTATGGTTTCTTTATCATATAAACATTGTCATTGTATATCAGTGTAATCACCTCCAAGAAGTTGATCCTGGGAAATTTCCATATTTAAAACTAGAACTTGCTTTCTAAGAGTAGAATCAGTAATCTACCTTTTTATCTATATCATATCTATATCCTCCCCTTTTTTCAGAGTAGATTCAACAATATACTATTTATTCTATCATCTCTATATCTTTTTTTTTAGAGTAGAGTCAATAATCTACCACTTATATATATCTTCCTTTTTTCAAACAAGAACCTTACATCTAATCACTTTTGTTTAGCTTTTTTCCTGACCATTAAAAATTAATAACTCATAAACAACCATCATAAACAATGACAATATCCATAACTCATTAAACGACCAAAAACCACCCACCCCACCTCTTGGGAATGGGGGTGTCTTGTTCTTAATATTACTTCCTGGGGAATTTCACACCTCTAGTCCTACATCTTTGTTCTATAGTTTTAGCCTAAGCTTTCTACCAGAGTCTGCAATGTAATTGTGGATCAGTCTCTAAGACTGCTGTAACCAAATCTTTCCAGTCCTGAGGGATAATTCTATTACAAGTTGACCATGAGTTTAACATCTGTTTTACAAATGGAGAATGCATACCATATTATACTATAGTTTCGCTAAATCTCCTTAAATTCAACATTTCTACTGGAGTCTAGTTAGCTCATATATAACCGTGAGCATTTGGCAGTTCCTGTAATGTTACCAGAGAGATTAATGTTTGCTATCTGGTAACCTTAGGCTGTTTCTCTGTAACCTTATAATTTCAATACTGAGATAGACTCACCTTTAAATTCTTCTGTCTGGGTCTGAACTTCTCTACAATACATTTTAATAGGTTTTTCTAAAGCTTTTATCTTGGCACTCAAGTTGACCAACCTTTTTTTTTTTTTTTGAGACAGGGTTTCTCTGTGTAGCTTTGCGCCTTTCCTGGAACTCGCTTGGGAGACCAGGCTGGCCTCAAACTCACAGAGATCTGCCTGCCTCTGCCTCCCGAGTGCTGGGATTAAAGGCATGCGCCACCACTGCCCGGCATGACCAAACTTGTTAATGATAAAAAAAAAAAAAGATCAAACAAGTAATATTCATAATTGGTGTTATGTACATCCCATCAACATTAATTATCCTTTCATTTAATTGTTTCATTTTCATACTGCCTAATGTGTTACCAAACAGAGACCAAAGTCCCTCCATTGTAAAAATGTTCCTTATTTTTTAATGTGGAAAAAAGTTCTCTTTTAACTAATTACTCCCTTTAAGATATTTTAATTGACTCACCAAGTCTGCCGACTGGGTAGAACAACAGAAGTCTGAGGGAGTTTCAAGGCAGCTTACATACTGTGGATAGCAATTGGAGATGGGAATCCAAAGAGAGCTTAACACCCACCAGGAGATAAATAGCCAAAGAGAATGCAGCCCACATATGGTGGAGACTCTGGCCTAAGCCTGGGGCCTGTAAGGCCACAAGTAGCTTTTTAGTTAATTCTTGCCACAAACATTGGGCACAAAATGTAAGAAATCACACACAGAGTCTGCATTACATTGTCTTTGGGATTTTTAACTGCAGAAAGACATTTCGTTGTACGGGCTATTCAGTTAAATCAATATTTTAAAGGTATCTTGACTTCAAAATTTATGGTCAACAATACATTGCTTTGGAAAAGAGGTTCTGCTTTTGTTTCCACAGAAGATGAGAACCTGTGGATTGCTTCAAAGCTAATATGGTTTGATCAGCCAAGACTCCCTGTAAGGTCTCAGATGATACCCTGGTCCAGATCATCTAACATCCAAATCATCTTCAAAGCAACTGCCTGAGACGATCCATCCTCACAGTTGCTACAGCCAAGATTTAACTATAATTCTTAAGTTTTTTCAGGATCCCCATAAGACTACCAGCACCCACAACCAGCAAGAAGTAGCCTAGAAAACTATGCCCACATTCCCAAAAACTGGATTATGGATATTTATCTTTGTTTAGTGATTGGTTACAAACTGTTTTTGGTTATAGAGAATATATTTCTAAAAGAAAAAAGAGGGATAGGATATAGATACATTGCTATAGATTTTAGTTTATTGCCAATTTAAAGTTAAGGTTCTTATACTGTATTTCTACTCTTCTTTAAGGTATTATGTTTGTACTGCTCATTTGAAATTTTAATGTATAATTAAGAAATACAGAATAATAATTAGTCATCTATGATAATCACACTTATAGTCATGCTAATTAAGTTTTCTAGGTATACATACACATATTTTAATTAGGTAGGTGATCTTTAAATACTTCAAAGACCTGCAGAATATGGCATTTAAAATGTTTTAAAAATTTAGACTTTTCTGGACAGTGAGACATGTCTGGTCCTGGCAGCACCCATTTACTTCAAAAAGGAGAGTGATGGGCATTGAAGAAACCCCATATGGCATTTGCTTTCCTTATGGCAAAAGTTAGCCATTTGGGCAAGAAACTGTTCTTGCATGAACTGCTTGATAAAACGTTGTATGGACTGGACATGAAGGACCCATGGAAAAATGACCACTGAATTTGCCAAAACAAGGCAAAATGGTACTTCAGGTTCCAGCTTCACAGAGAAGACATCCAGATATTCTACAGGACACAGGGAAAAGGGACTAAAAACTCTAGTCCTATTGGCTGAAGATGGATGTGCCAGTGTTAGAGGTTCTTTGGATGACCCTCCAGGTAGCCAGCTGTCTCTGTCATTCTAGATATTTGGAAGTTGCTTACAATGTACTTCTTATTTACTTAGGTAATATTATATCCTTCTGGGGTCTTTGATGTAGTTGAAGACTAGGTAGTTATAATTTTCCTTGGTTATGATAAAAGATAAATAAGATATGAAAGTTTAGACTCTCATAGATGATAGAATATTTTCTTTAATTTTTCCAAATACTAGATAGTGTAGTTGTAATTCCTGCTTGTTAACTGTTCTAAGTAATTTTACTATGTTAAAGTTAAAACCTTCCTTTTTGATTAGTCAAAACAGGGAAGTGCTGTGGGATATCTTTCTGTATCCTCTGACTATGTGTTGCTCTGACTGGTTAATAAATAAAGCTGTATCGGCCTATGGCAAGGCAGCTTAGAGTCAGGAAGATAATATACAAGCAGATAGATAGGAAGAAGAGAGAGGAGAGGGAGACGCGAGCTGGCCGCCCAAAGAGCAACGTGCCAGCAGACGGGTAAGCCACTGAACACTTGGCAAGACATAGATTAATAGAAATGGGTAAATATACAAGAGCTAGCTAACAAGAATCCTGAGCCATTAGGCCATACAGTTTGTAATTAATATAAGCCTCTGTGTGTTTACTTGTCCAAGAAGCTATGGGACTGGCATGACACAGGAAAACTTCTGACTACAACTAAATCTGTGAGCACTCTGTCAAAGAACACACGTGTGGGACCACCTATTAGAAGCCTTCACAATAATAGCCAGGGCACTGAAAAACAGGGCCTTGGCAGGACCCTTGCCAATGTTACAATCAGAAAAGGGCTTCTTAAGAAAGACTATATTTTGCAGACATCCATCCTCAGGACACAAAAAGAGAGAAGGCATCATCAAGTGTGACATCTGAAAGTGTAGCCAGGTCTAATTTCTCTAATACCAGAAAATAGAAAAGTAAATATTTATATATATTTTCCAGTGCAGATACACAGTAGCAGAAACAACTGTTCATAGACCAGTTCAGCTCAGAGAAACCACAGAAGAGAGAAAGTAAGTAGACGGAATTCATTTTGTCTTCTTAATTTTCAATCGAATACCATTTGTGAATTAAGCTTGTAATTTCCTAGAAAGTATAAGAATTTCTTTAATTGGTTATTTTCTGCCACACAGGTAGATTTATGTATGGAGTAATAAGTCCAAAAATTTATGTGATTAAGTGTAGTTTGATGATTTCTTTTAATCTCAGCTGAATGCTAATTACAGTTTTAAAATACATTATTTTGTTCTTTTATTTTAGAATTTATTTTATTATTTTTTTCTCAAACATTACATCCCAACAGCAGTTTCCTTTCGCTCCACACATCCCAATTCCTCTCCCCACCTCCACTCTTCCCCAGATCGATTCCTCCTCCATTTCTCTTCAGGAAAGAGCAGGCCTTCCAGGGATGTGTGTGACAAGGCAGTGGATCCACTGGAACTGGAGTTACAGGCAGCTGTGAGCCTCCTGATGTTGGTGCAAAGACCAAACCTGGGTCCTCTGCAAGAGCAGTAAGCAACCTTAACCTCTCAGCCTTCCTCGCAGCTCCTATTCTTGGATCCTTTGAACATATATTTGATCCTGTTATGTATAAGAGTTCACCTCTGCAAACAAATACATTGTATATTCCACCAGTTTAGAACTCTGTATAGTCTTAAAGTTTTCTTCATTTGTATACAGATGTTTTGCAATCATGGATGTTTATGCACCATGTGTGTTACTAGTACATGCAGAGGCCAGAAGAATGTATCAGGTCCCCTGAAACTGGAATTACAAATGGTTGTTAACCATCATGTTGGTGCTGGGAATCATAGCAGCATCCTCTGGAAGAGAACCTGGTGCTGTTGAGCCATCTCTCCAGCCCCAGATTTGAAATATATTCAACTACTCCATTTAGCAGGATGCCATCATCAAAATCAAAGTAATGTTAATGTACTGCTTCTGCTTGTAGAGCTAAAATGACTGAGTGGAGAACTGGCAAAGGAAATGGGCTAAAAAGGCCACCTAATTTAGTAGCTAATCAGTCTGAGCCCAAAGGGCAAAATGAAAACCCAGTCGAGTCCTTTTGGACTACCAAGGCAGAATAAGATGAACAGGGATTACCTACTGAGAAAGTAAACAAGACAATTTCTGAAAGCCTAAACATGATTAATAAGGTAGAGTCCTATTTTTTTAATATGAATGTCTTTTTTTTTTTTTTTTTACTGTATGTACATTCATGTGTGTGCCTAGTGTCTGCAGAAGCTAGAAGCGGGTGTCAGCTCTCTGGGGCACATGCTGCCTGAGGTATCCACAGAGTGACCAGGCCACCACTTGATGTGCAGCAGCCTCATGCCAGCAGCAGCTGAACCCAGAGTCCTTCTTAGCCCTAGGGAATATCTTGTCATTGCTGAGTGGTAGGCATTCTGTTGCTCACAGCCTGATGTAGGAACGCTGCCCAGCACCTCTTGGTGGCTTTTCTGGGCCTCCCCTTTCCCTTCTCATTTATGAATCCCAATCCACATTATTCACTCCAACAGAAAATCATGTCTGACTGCAGAACTGAGAAGCAGAGTGGCTCTCCATGTTTCCTTTTGCCTTCCTCGCCATTCTCCAAGAATGGCTCAAGCTTGAATCTTCCATGTACAAGAAACTGGGCGCCCAGGTCGCTGACTCTGGAATTGGCAGAACTGAGGAATAGTGTCAGCTCACTGGGTGGGCTAGTCAACAGGCAAGGCATGAGCAGAACCATGAAGGTTAGCTTCGCACAGTCAGCATCCCTCCTGCAGCAAGGGATGCCAGTAGGACTGTGGCAGCAGAAGGGTCTTAGTCATGAGGGGACAGGGAGCAGGGCTGGCTTTCAGGTGAGCAGATGCCATGAGCAAAGATGGCTAATCTCCCTAAGCTGCCACTGCTGCTGCCTGCAGAGCAAGATGGGCTAGGACCTGAGGGCAGAGGCAGAGAACTCAAGGGAGGAGGCCTGATGCCAGGCAGTGGTAACCAGTGACACAGAATTGGAAGGGCCCATGTGGGGGAAGGAGAGCCATGGCCCACTTCATGGTCACTCACCTGATGTCTCAGTCACCACATGCCCCAGAGAGTCTGACATCCTCTTTTAGCTTATGCAGACACCAGGCACACACATGAACATACATACAGGAAAAACAGCTATACATATTTTAAAAAATAGGACTCTAACTTACTAATCATGTTCAGGCTTTCAGAAATTGTCTTGTTTACTTTTTCAGTAAGTAATCCCTGTTCATGTTTTTCTGCCATGGTAGTCCAAAAGGACTCGACTGGGTTTTCATTTTGCCCTTTGGGCTCAGACTGATTAGCTACTAAATTAGGTGGCCTTTTTAGCCCTATTCCTTTGCCAGTTCTCCACTCAGTCATTTTAGCTCTACAAGCAGAAGCAGTACATTAACATTACTTTGATTTTGATGATGGCATCCTGCTAAATGGAGTAGTTGAATATATTTCAAATCTGGGGCTAGAGAGATGGCTCAACAGCACCAGGTTCTCTTCCAGAGGATGCTGCTATGATGCCCAGCACCCACATGGTGGTTAAAAACCATGTGTAACTACAGTTCCAGGGGACCACTGCTGACTGCATGATGAATGTGGACTGTGGGATTCCCCACTCTGCTTCACCTGCTGACCAGCCCTCCCCATGATCCTCAGCAGCCCTTGTGCCTGGGCAATCACCACAGTCAGTCCCAGAGTTCCAGGTCAGCCTCGGGCATCTTGCTGTGCTGAGTGGGAGTCCTCTGTTGGCTCTGAGCCCACTGTAGGAGCAATGCCCAGCAGTTCTTGGTGGCTCTTTTGGGTCCCCCTTTTCCCTTCTCAATCATGAATTGGAGCCACACTCCTCATTCTAGCAGACCAAGCATGTCTGACCATGCTTCGGAGAGATAGAGCAGCACTCCGGGCTTCCTATGGCATCAGGTGCCAGTCCCCAAGAATAGCTCAAGCTCCAATTCTTCCATGCGCACGAAACCGAAGGCCCTGGTTGCCAACTCTGGAATTGGCAGAACCAAGGAATTTTAGTGTGGCCATCACACTGTAGACAAGGACAGCCATGAGGTGGGTGCCAGCACCACCCCCACCCCCTTGGAGCACTGCTTCTTCCAACAGAGAGTCATCTGAGATTCCAATGCCACGACATTGGAGCTGCCTGGCCTGACTCTTTCTATATCCCAACCTAGTGTGCCCCGCAGTTGTGCCTCAGAGTGCTCCATCTGACCCTCACCCAGAGGAAACTTTGACCTCCACCATTGCTCCCCTGGCGTCTCAGCAGCCATCAGCTTTTGGCTTCCCTGGGAATCAAGCCCTTGTAGGTTCTATCTCCAGGAAGAACTGTCACCAGTAGTACCAGCAAAGACCAGCATGTGTCCCAGCCCAGCCTCCTGGGGAGCAAAGAGGAGCTACCTCTGTCATAGGAGGAAGTGGCAGAGCTAAAGAACAGCAGGAGAAAGGGAGCCAGCATCCGGATGATAGGGAAGAGCTGGAGACCAAGGCTGTGGCCATGTTCAATGATGGTTGGTTCTCAAATTTGACACTGAAATCAGCAGAGGGTTCTTTAAGACAGTCTACAATAGTCTGGACACCAAAACCACTGTGGAATGCTCCTGGTGTGAGTTACAAGGTCCAAAGTTAACAAAGTCCAAAGGGCAGATATTCAAAGAAGAGGCAGAAATGTTAAAAGGTCTTCAACTTCCCAACATTGATTATATGACTCCTAGGAATCCATAATAAAAGGGGAAAATCCATTAATTATTTTCGTGACTGAACTAATGACATCTGGAACACTTAATATGTACTTTAAAAGATTTAAAATGATGAAAATCAAAGTTCTAAGAAGCTGGTGTTGGCAAATCCTTAAAGGACTTCAGTTTCAGCAGATCTCACCAAGACCCATGACCCTGACTCTACGTGAGACGCACAGCCCCAACTCATCATGCATGAATGCATTTCAGTTCATGTGGGGCAGGCAGGTGTCCAGATGGGCAATGCCTGCTGGGAGCTCTACTGTTTGGAACATGGGATTCAGCTTGATGGGCAGATGCCTAGTGATAAGACCATTGGTGGAGGGGATGACTCCTTCACCACCTTCTTCTGTGAAACTGGATCTGGGAAACACATGCCTCAGGCTGTTTTTGTGGACCTGGAACCTACTGTAATTCATGAGATCTGAAACAGCTCATACCACCAGCTCTTCCTCACAGAGCAGCTTATCACTGGGAAAGAAGATGCGGCCAATAACTATGCACGTGACCATTATATTTTTGGGAAAGAGATAATTGACCCAGGGCTGGACCAGATCCACAAACTGTCTGATCAGTGCACAGGACTTCAGGCTTCCTACTATTCCACAGTTTTGGAGGGGGTACCAGCTCTGGCTTCACTTCCCTGCTCATGGAGTGGCTTTCTGTTGACAATGGCAAGAAGTCCAAGCTGGAGTTCTCCATTTACCTGGCTCCACAAGTGTCCACAGCTGAAGTGGAGCCCTATAACTCCTTCCTGACCACATACCACCTTGGAGCACTGAGACTGTGCCTTCATGGTAGACAACAAGGCTATCTATGACATCTGCTACCATAATCTGGATATCGAGTGTCCAACCTATACCAACCTCAACCGCCTCATCAGCCAAATCTTCTCCTCCATCACAATTTCCTTGTGCTTTGATGGGGCCCTCAATGTGGACCTGACAAAGAGTTCCAGACCAACCTGGTGCCCTACCCTCTGGCCACCTATGCACTAGTCATCTCTGCAGACAAGACCTACCATGAGCAGCTGTCAGTGGCGGAGATCACCAATGCCTGCTTTGAGTCTGCCAACCAGATGGTGGAGTGTGACCCTCAGCATGGCAAGTACATGGCCTGCTGCCTGCTGTACCGTGGAGACGTGGTGCCCAAAGATGTCAACGCTATTGCTGCCATCAAGAAAAAGCACAACATCCATTTTGTGAACTGGTATCCCTCAGGCTTCAAGGTTGGTATCAACTACCCACTATGGTGCCTGGGGGTGACATGGCCAAGGTGCAGCATGCAGTATGCATGCTGAGCAACACAACTGCCATTGCTGAGACCTGGGCCCGCCTAGACCACAAGTTTGACTTGATGTATGCCAAGAGGGCTTTTGTACACTGGTATGTGGGTGAGGGCATGGAGGAGGGTGAGTTCTCTGAGGCTCAAAAGGATATGGTTGCCATGGAAAAGGATTATGAGGAAGTAGGCATCTACTCCTATGAGGATGAGGAAGAAGAATAGACAGATACTTGGAGCCTATTTTCATTGTGCTCATTGCAAAATCCTTTAAAATAAATTCTCCTTGCATGGTTAAAAAAAAGGACTTCAGTTTCTTCACACATGAACTCTACCAATTATTCACTGGTACCTTAAATGTGATATCTTTATCAAAATTGGAGACCTTGGTCTGGCAACTCTAAAGCAAGCTTCTTTTGCCAAGATTGTGATAAGTGCTCCAGAGTTCATGGCTCCTGAGATGTATGAGGAGAAATATGAAGAATCTGTTGATGTTTATGCTTTTGAGATGTGCATGCTTGAGATGGCTACATCTGAATACCCATATTCAGAATGCAAAATGCTGTGCAGTGGAATGAAGCCAACCCATTTCGACAAAGTCACAATTCCTGAAATAAAGGAAATTATTGAAGGATATATCTGTCAAAACAAAGAAAAAAGATATTCCATCAAAGACCTTTGGAACCATGCCTTTTCCCAGGAGGAAACAGTGGTATGGGTAGAATTAACAAAAGAAGATGATGGAAAAAGATAGCTATTACAATATGTGTATTGAAGACATCAAAAAATTAAAGGGAAAATAAAAAGACCATGAAGCTATTGAGTTTTCCTTTGACTTGGAGATGGATTTACTGGGAGATGATGCTCGATTTTCTAATAGGTCATATAATAAAAACCCAGAGCCAGACGTTAGGGCAAATGCTGAAAGATGAGAGAAAGACAAAGGAACAAGCCACTGCCACGTCTCACCTCACCAACTCCATGAATCCTATGACTGAATTTTTGAGTCCTAAGCTGAAAGCTCTCAACCGAAAGGCCTCAGCCAAAATAGCTTCAGCCAAAAGAGAAAGCTCAGCCAAAAAGGTAAGGTGTTAGTTCCTGTCTCTTCACGCCTTATTTACCTTTTCCTGCCCATATTATTTCCTTTCTAGTACTGGGATTAAAGGCATGTGGTTCCCAAGTACTGGGATTAAAGGTGTGTCAGACTCTGTTTTTCTTCTAGACTGAATAAATCTCATGTAGTTCAGAGTGGTTTTGAACTCAGAGAGATTCAGATGGACCTCTGCCTCCTGAGTGCTTGAATTAAAGGTGTGTGCCACCACTGCCTGGCCACTATGTTTAATCTAGTGGTTTCTTCTGTTCTCTGATCTTCAGGCAAATTTTATTAGGGTACAATATATCACCATACATCCCCAACTAAACCCCCAGCCCCACAAAATCCCACCAGCTCTTGTAATCATGGTCAACTCTGAGGGCCTGAGTTCAATCCCTAGGCCCCTGCATAATAGGACAAACTGACTCCCACAAGTTCCCCTCTGACTTCTACACTCGCATTATAGCATGCACACACCTCAAAGGAGATAAACATATAATAAAAAAAAACAAACAAAAAAGTCATTAATGAAGACAAAACAAAACTTCCCTTAAAGCGCTTACCTTGTACTCTCCTTCCCTTTGTCTGTGGGCACCAGTGACTGCGGACTTCCTACAAGAGAGGAAAGAGAGATGTGTTGCTCATCCAGTTGCAAGATCTCTGCAGAGTAAGAGCCGCCTTTTGCCAGCTGGAGCTGGGCATGTGATGGCCATTCTGAGGATAATCAGGATGTGGCACTTCCACAGGAAGAACACCAGCTTCCTCCTAAAGACAGTAGAACACTGGTCATGAGCTGCCCTCACTCCTTGTACACAGGGATCAGAGCTTCCCCTCCAGGGCAAGATTCCTGTCTCAGGCTGGTGTGACAACAGCCAGACAGCTGTGAGGGCTTAGGAAATGGATGGGTGGGACGGAGGATTTTCAAAGCCACACACAGCACAGGAGCTGGAGAAGACAAATCAGCAAGGTGGACAATGGGAGGAAGGCAGAGGGGAAGAGTGCTGCAATTGGAACTCTCTAGATTGTGCCTCTTTAGCTCCAGTAGCAGGGATGAGGTAGCAGGGCAGGGGAAATGGTCAGTTTTCTAGGCTTCCTGGTCACTGTCATGACCAGAAACTTTGCTTCCTTTGCTATTCTAATACCAAGGCTGACACAATGAGTGGACCATGTGCACAAAACTTTACTGACATAGCACATTTGGGTTCACACAATGTTCATGTGCCACAAAAGAGTTGTATACTTTAGTATCTTATTTATTTATTTATTTATTTATTTATTTATTTATTTATTTATTTTGTGTATGTCTGTGTGGTGTTTATGTGAGCACGGGTACTCATGCACCACAGACTGTTTGTACCATGGTACCTGCATAGAGGTTAGGGGACAATTCCAATGAAGGTCAACTTCTACCTTCTCATCCATGGTTGCATATGCCAGGCTAGCCCATGCTCAAACTCGTATGGACTCTCCTGTTTTGGCCTCCCATCTCACTCTGGGGTGCTCTGGGATTACAGGCACTACCACATCCAGTTTTTAAGTGGCTTCTGGGAACCCACACTCAGGTTATTTGGCTTGTTCAGTGAATAATTAACTTACTGCCCCAAGATAGGGTCTTACCCACAGCCCAGGTCAAGCAAGAACTCATCAACTCCTTGCCAGGGCTGGACAGACAGCTCACAGGATAAGAAAGCTTGCTGCTCTTGCAGAGGACTTGAGTTCAATCCCCAGCACCCAGGTAAGTGGCTCACAACCACTCTAGCTCTAAGAATCCCAAACCTCTGCTGCACTCATATGAACACAGCTACATGCATGGAAGGTAAAAGCAGGGTTGGGGGCTTCTGGCATTAACTTCTTTCTGCAGCCTACAAATGGTGGGGCTTGGCTTTGGGAAGCAGGGGACAGGACGCATCGCTGGCTGAGGCAAATCATACTATGGTGGTGTGCCATGGACCCAGAGAGCATGGAGGCCTGCAGATCTACCACAGGGCAGGTGTACCTGCTCTGGTCCCTCAGGGTGCCTGCCTATCAGTCATGGAGGCTTCAGCAACATGGTCCTGTTCCGTGTCTACCACCACCCCCTTTTCAGAGCTGGAAGTCTGAGGCTTGCCAAGAGGCTCCACCCACAAGCCTCTTCTCTTTAGCATGGTTTAAATTTGATGTAGTGTGTGGCTCCCATGTGCCCTGACATGCACATGGAGGGCAGGGGAGGACTTACGTAGTTGGGTCTCTCCTTTCACCACACAGGACCTGGAAATACTGAGGCCATGAGGCTTGATAGCAAGAGCCCTTACCTGCTGAGCTGTTACACCTGCTTGATGTTCACCCTGAATTAGAGGTGGCACAGAATGTCTTTTGCTGCACACACTCACACATGCCTGTAACCCTCATCCTTCAGACTCTTAAGAAGCAAACACCACACCAAAGGGTCAAAGGAGAGAGCAGCAAGCCCTTCACAGGCAACCATAGAGCTCCCTGAGGCCTGAGAAAAGGTCTGTGCTTGGATTAAGGGCAAGCCACCATGTTGGATCATGTTTTTCTTTAAAAAGGAAGGAAGGAAGGAAGGAAGGAAGGAAGGGAGGGAGGGAGGGAGGGAGGGAGGGAGGGAGGGAGGAAGGAAGGAGGGAAGGAAGAAAAAGGAGATTGATTTTATGTGTACAAAGTGTTGCCTGCATGTGCATGTGAGTATATACACCATCACACTAACATTTGTTAAATCAGTGTTATGTCAAATACAGAAGACAAAAATAATTAAATCTCAATTGTAAGCTAATGGGGGAATGAAGAGACAGCTCAGTGGCTAAAAGCACCTGCTGCTCTTGCAGAAGACCAAGGTTCAGTTCCTGGTGTCTCATAACTGCCTCTAACTCCAGTTCCAGGGGCATTGTTCTGAACTTCATAGGCACCAAGCATGCACATGGTGCACAGACACACATTAGGCAAAACACTTGGACACATGAAATAAGTAAATAAAATACATAGCTAACAGATCTATAATTCAGGGATTTCTCTCTCAGTGGCTTTGGTTATCACTTCTCTATCCTGAAGACCTGCCTTCCTGACAACTAAGCCCTACTGACTTCTATGATATCACCTAGCTCCATAGGGCATGAACTATTAAACACAGTAGGCCAAGGTTCCCAAAGCAAGCTGCACCTCACTATTACACCTTCAGAATGGCTGTCCCTAAGTGTGCAGAGTTGTAATGGTACAGGCCCAAAGCCATAGTCAAATCTGTTACTGTCCTCAGTATACAACATAAGGATTTTGTTTTATTTTGTTTTTAAGACAGGTTTTTTTCTGTGTAACAGCCTGGCTGTCCTGGAACTCGATCTGTAGACCAGGCTGGCCTCAAATTCACACAATCCTCCTACCTCTACCTCCCAAGTGCTGGGATTAAAGGCATGTGTTACCACCACCTGGCCTATGCCATAAGGTTTTTATGACAAATTAATTTTAATGAGATCTTTAGAAACCCTGGTAAGACCTATCTTTACTCTGCCTTCCCCACTGAAGAACCAAAGCACCCCCATTTCAAGCAAGCCCCTCACCCCAGCTTGAAACAGGCCTGAGTTTCAAAATTCTCAGAGCTGCTGACATAGGTCCCAGGAACCCAAAAGTACAGTCAGGATGTTTGAAGAGCCATCTGGTAGCAACTGATTAACCACAGAATGCCCCAATGCCAGAGATAGTGTATAAAGTTTGACAAACAACCAGTCAAAACTGCAAAGTAAGATAACACAGAAATTTTGGAAAGCCCCTAAAACTTGAGCCAATCAGAATTGTATCCATACTAGCACTGCTAACTGATGTAAACTTGTAATTTTTGCCTTTAAAAACTAAGGTTGCAGAGGGGCGGGGACCTCCTCTAGCCTCCGCTGCATGGGGTGCTCAACGAGGTCCCTGCTCCAATAAACCTTGCTTTTGTATTTTGTTGAGTTCGTTTCTCTGGTGGTCTCTTGGGGGGGGGGGTCTTGCGCCCAGGGTACAACACCCACAACCTCCTCTAGTGGCCAAAATCCACATCTAAACGTCTTCTCCTCTGCCCATGCCATCATCAGCTCTAGTTCTTTCCACTAATCCTCTCAATACTCCCCACAAAAGGGGCTTTTGAGATTCTCTACTGACCTTCTGACTTAGGCCTGTGACTACTCCTGTAATGGCTGATGTGACTCTTGGATTAATAGATGGGCCCTTCTGCTGCAAGCCACAGAAAAATGCAATGAAATTCAGCTACTATCACAAAAGCTACTACTTGGAAAGGTCAAGGACTTCTCCAAAGGTCAAGCCATGGCTTAAGAAGTCTTGGTGATATTATAGCTTTTGTATATATATTAGCTGACCCCTGCAATGATTTTCTTGTATGCTATGTATACTTCCAAGAACTCATAACAGTGTATTTTATCTGAAATACCTATCCAACATCCATGGCTAAACAATCTCCTGAATTAAGCCAAATTAAGCTCACATCCTCCTTTCTTATATAGCCTTAGTGGTATTTATACTATCATTATAGACTCCTAACATTTACCTCTAGGTGGTTTGATTACATAAATTTCCTTTTTCTGATATCTTACCTGATTTTAGCTCTTAGTTGATCTCCTCCTTTACCAATCCCTTTTTGGTTTGTAAAAGAGAGCCTGGTGGTCATTGCCTGAGGAAAACTCTCATCTGCCTTTATGACCCTGTAAAAATTCAAGCCTGGTGACCTTGCCTCAGCTAGACCACTGCTATTACATGGGTATATAAATGTAAACTTCAGAGACTTAAGGAGGATTTTGACTGGAGAGCATTTTGACTGGGGAACTACATGGAGAACTAGAAGAATGAGATGGAAGATGAGGAAGAGCCAGATGGGGAAGAACAAGATCGGGGAAGAATGAGATCAGAAAGACCAAGATGGGGCAGAACTAAGATGAGAGAATTAAGATAGAACTTATAGGGACCAGCAGATAAAGGTAGCAAGAAAGGAGCTAGGCTTAAGTACAGAACTATAACTGTATAGATAGATTCTTATGCTAGAGGAATAAAGTAGACAGACTAAGAGACTGGTGTACTTAGATTCACTTCCCAAAAATAATTCTTGCCATTTGTAGCTTCTCTTCTGGGTCCCCTGGAAGAAGACTATTAAGGCTGCTCCTTAATATTTGAGACCCTTCTAGTCTGTGTGCTGACCCAGATCATGCAGAAAACTGTCCACACTTCTTGGATTCTGCAACCCCATCTTGATTTGAGACTTCTGACTAATGATTTAGCCTTCCCACCGTTGAGACCAACCTATTAACACCAGTCCTAAATGAGGATACCACCCTAAACCCACGGTGTCAAACCACAGCTCAGAAGCTAGACTCTGAACTATGCACTGTCTCTTGGAGCTCTTCCTGTACCTCCCTGTTAAGTCATTTCTCTATTTCTTTAAAAAATATTAAAGAAGTCTGGTGGTGGTGATGGTGCACACCTTTAATCTCACCATTTGGGAGGCAGAGGCAAGTGTATCTCTCTGAGTTCCAGGCCAGGCTGGTCAACAGAGCAAATTTCAGGATATCCAGGGCTGCACAGGGAAATCCTATCTTAAAAAATCAAGAAGGAAGGAAGGAAGGAAGGAAGGAAGGAAGGAAGGAAGGAAGGAAGGAAGGAAGAAAGAAAGAAAGAAAACAAAATTTCTTTTAAAACATTTTGTTGTTTTTTTTTATTTAGACAGAGTTACACTGTATAGCCTTGGCTATCCTGGAACTCCCTCTGGAGACCACCCTGGCTCAAACTCAGAGATCTGCCAGCCTCTGCCTTCTGAACACTGGGATTAATGGTGTGTGTCATCATATTTAATTAAAAATTAATTTATGGGTTTTTTTTGTGTGTGTACACAAGCATGTC
>CABHPP010121663.1:0-17497 GCA_902168425.1 Peromyscus attwateri | reverse complement strand
CTCTCTCTCTCTCTCTCTCTCTCTCTCTCTCTCTCTCTCTCTCTCTCATACACATACACACACACACACACACACACACACACACACACACACACACACACGTAAGACCTAAAGCCTCTGCTGAATTGTGAGGTGTTCTAGAAGTCTGTCCTAAAGCCTCTGCTGGAGTTATGAGGTGTTGTAGAAGTCTGTCCAGGAGTGACAAAGCTATAGTAAAGAAAGTTGGCCTAGGCCTGGGTGTGGTGGTGCAAGCCTATAATCTCCAGAGTCAGAGGCAGGTGGATCTTGTTAGGTCTCAAAGAACCCTGGGACAAGTGTCTGTCTGAGGTGCCTATTTAACTTATCAAAGTAGATTAAGGCCACCAGGTTCTCCCAAAATCTCTCAGCATCCCAAGCACCTGTTACAGAGTCATTCTGGTAGGCATACCCCGCTCCCTACCCTATGCCTCTCCAGCCCCTGAGCATACCTTCCCTTTCCCCAGCTTCTCTTCTCTATATAACTCAGCCATTTTGCCTACTTGGTTTGTTGGTTTCCAGGTACTGTCTTTGCTCTTTCTCTCTTTTCCTCTCCCTTTGTCCCTCTCTCTCCTGCTGCTCAGTATGCTGGTCAGGTTCAGTCTGGATTCTTCCAAATGTCACTGGCTGTGTATTTTCCCTCACCTGTACAATAAACCTTGTTGTCGACCATACCTTGGGGCAGCCACGTCCTCATTTTTCATTCAGATCTCTGTGATCTGTGAGCTAGAGGATAGCATGGTCTCCATAGGGAGTTCTGTGACAGCCAGGGCTACAAAATGAGACCTGTCTCAAAGATAATATAGAGAACAAAAAGTAGTTTCTTTGAGACAGGATCTCAAGTAACTCAGGTTGTCCTTGAACTCTGGACCCTCCCACCTCTACCTTCTGTGCCCTCTGCTGCTGACAGGCATGCTTCACTACACCTGGTGGTGGTTTCTTGACCCTCACTGAGTGCATGTGGATGCCATTAGCATCAACCCATCCAGGTGTAGACTTTTATCAATTTCCAGACATTACTCTCAAGCAATTATTTCCTAACTCCCTGAGTCTTCCCTTATCAGTGCTACAAAACTCATTTCAGGAAAGAAGGAAACCTGAATTCTGAGAAGAAAGGATCAATGCTCCAATACTTCCCAAGCTCCCTAACAACGATGAATCGAGGCAGTGCTATACTGTAGAAAACTGGGACCTTCTGAGCATGCACAGAAGACCTCAGAGAGAGAGTCGGGGCCTCCAGTCTGGGAGGAATTCAGGAGTCGCTCTCAGGACCCCCGTTCTCTGGCTTGGCTACCCGTCAGCCCAGGCTCTGACCTTGACCAGTCCTCAGGGCCACCCTAAATTCTTCCCTGCTGCACCCCCAACTCACCCAATGCTCCACTCAGAGGAGTCCACCAGTTTTCCACAAACTTCTCAGGCAGAGAGGACCACATATCCGCTAGGAGGCAGAGAGGACAGCATATCATCACAACTGGAGGGTGTTCTAGACAGGCAGCATGCCCAGTGAGTACCAAGCTCTCACTTGATTCCTACCTCCCAGCAAAGGGCAGTGTAAGTGGGTGTGGCTTCCAGTCTCACTCTGAAAGCCCTAAATGCTAGCTGGAGGGGGGCAGGGCTATTGTAGCACCCCGCCTCTCTCAGCTGTATGGAGTTGGGTAATGAAAAGGCACCAACCACAGGGGTATCTGTGGTGTGCTCTCAGATGGGGCGTGGCCTCAATGCACCCTGCCTATCCAACTCCCTGGAGCCCCCTGCTCAAACCCTTCGGAACAGGGAAGTGGGAGCAGTAGGGGGAGCGGACAGCGAGAAAGGCAGCACAGTGCAGCTCCGCATGGGCGGGGCAGCGCTGGGCAGGGCGGGCTGGCCTGGAACTGTAGCGGCCTTGAGGGGAAACCGCAACAGGATTGGTACTGAGGTATGGGGGGAGCAGGGCGAGAAGGGGCCTGGAGGAAGCGGGGAGGCTGATGAGGGCAAGGCTGGTGGGCTTACAGGGCTCAGCGCCTTAGAGCAGCGGTTTCAGAGAGGACTTGGCTGAAGTGGCAACTGGAGGGGTTCAGGAAACTGGGGATGACAGGGAGCTGAGCTGAGGGCTCAGGCAAGGAAAAGAGTCATCTACAAGTGTGTTCCCAGCAATTAGGTGTCAGCGAGTTCCCCCGGGGCACTCAGAACAGAACAAGGTCTGGGGCAGCTTGCTATTGGGAGTGAAGGATGCAAAACATGGGCCTGGAAAGCCATGCAAGAACATCTACAAAGAGGACCTGAAGAGGGGATAGGAGGAGGAAAGGGCTCCAGCAGCCCTGGAGAGATGATGGGGTGCAGAATCTGGAGGCTCGACCCGCCTTCCCCTTCTTGATTCATCTTCTTCCTGACTTCAAACCCAGACAGCAGGGTGATCCCCAGGGCCAAGGCTCCAGGCCCTCTACCCCCCCCCTCTTCTGTCTCTGTCTCTCATTTGGAATGCACATCACTTTCTGCTCAAGAAAAGAGTAGCTGGGTTCTAGGGGAGCTAGGGAGAAGTTCTAACACTCAGAATTTCGTTTCAGAAGGAAGGGCAACTCATAGGGTGGAAGCCACCCTCTCAAGAGAGTTGCATCCTTGGACTTAAAAGGGTAAAAAACGACATACAGAAAAAGTGTCTGCTGTCAGTGGTTGTAAGCTCAGCCCCAGGAAAGCAAGCTCTCCCTTCTTTTTGTGGGGTTTCCTAGCTCCAGGGCTTCATAGGAGAGGCCTATCTGTGCCTCTTTAACTCAGATGCCAGTATTAAGACCTTGCAGCCCCTCCTGTTATGGCTCCTTCCTTCTCTTGAGTATTGTTTGGTCTTTGAGACTCCAGAATCTTAAGGTGTCCAGGAATGACTGGAGATGACATGGACAACTGTAAAGTTATTGTCATAGGCCTGTCTGCTCCTACAAAGGTGTGGAACTGCCTAGTTTTGATTGGCATGACTTTCTCCTTTTCCCTTCCCCATTGCCTGGATCTCTATCTGCAGTGTGCTTGCAGAAGGAAGACCAGGTTTAGAGCTCTGTTTGGTCATGAGTCTGAATATAAAGAAAGTCTCATAGATATGACTGCACTATTCACTTTCAGAATGTTCTGGAAGAAAGCTTTCAGCTTAGCTTGCCCCAGGGCACACTGTCCAGTCATGCCTCTTGCAATGTCAAAGACTACTTGGGTCTAGAGACCGCAGGGAGGACCTGATTCTTCCTGTGTCATGGCCATGTGACTTTCTCTGTGAGCTCAGAGCATGTGACTTAGTATGGGTCTCCTGGGGGAAGTGCCTTGTGTCTGGTACAAGACTCTCTGGCTGTTTCTTCCTCTGCACAGTGTCTGGATTGGCGTGATGTGTCAGCCTTTTCCAAGAGCTAACCCCACCTATTAACTTTCCTGTCTCTGGTACATACCCTTTGGTTTTATGCAGCCCTGATTTTTCTCTATCTCCTGCCCTATAATCCTGGCCATGGAATTTAGAGCCTTACTCACTCATACTGGGTAAGTATTCAATCATTGAGCCACACCCCCAGCCAGGTGTCTAGTATGCTTCTTGCACAGAGTACAAAGCTATGAGAGAGGTAAGGCCCTCTCTCAAGTCTAGCTGGTGACCATGTGGGTCATTTGGGGACTCAAGACTCCTGGCTTGACACCCTTCCTGACAAGAGACCATGAAATTGTGGCTTCCCCTCCCTCATTTCTCTGGAATGACATGTGGTGGATGGGTCCAAAGTCTAACTGAGCAAGAGCTGGTTGTTCCAAATGCTTGGCCGACTCCTTAGAGCAGAGCTGAGATCTCCTTGTGCCTCAGAGGGACAACTCCTGTCCTTTTTCATAGAAAGAATGATATTCCAATCCGGGAAGCCCTCACAGTGACAGGTGGCATGATCTATTACAGGGGCAGAATCGGGCTTGGGGTGAGTGGAATCTGCTATGTTTCCTTAGAAGAGGTGGCTGGCCCCTAACCAAACATGGAAAGCCATGTCAGTGATGAACCCACAATGACAGGAGCAGAGACTCCATTGCTGTGCTCTTTGGCACACTTGCTGTGGCCCCTGCTTTTGGTTTTTTTGGCTGTCTTTTCTAGGCAAGCACCAGGAGAGGGTCTTTGTTCCTGTTTTCTCAAAATGTACTCAGGCAGGTGCTGGCTTTGAAGATGGATCCCAAAGCTTTCTAGAACCAGGTAACATGACTGGGAGGCTAAGCCTGCGCTCTAGATCTTAGCTCATTCAAGGTACTGGTGACTACAGCAGAGGGCTGGTGGTCACTGGCTACAGTAGCATCGATGTGATGCTCAGAGTCTCCACAGGGTGCCTTTGCAGCAGGAACCCAGGAGTCATCTTAAATCAATCAAAATTGGGAGAACGCCAAAGTTGTTAAGAAACACTCCCACCCCATGTTGCAATGAAATGTCCCTCTGCTCCTTTTCTGTTTCACACAATAACATCGCTGCATGAGACAGGGTCTCTATGCTGTCCACGTTGGTCTCAGACTCCTGGCCTCATCTCTACTGCTTAGGATTCTAACAGGAGAAACTGCTGGCCAGATAGTGGTCATGAGCACAAGAGAGACATCCTCATCCTCTGCTCCATGTGAGTAGTGGCTGACCTACCCTGTGGGACTGTTCTGGGTATGGTGTGCTTCAGAGTCCCTGAAAAGTCCTTTGGGCTTCTCTTTGAATGCATTTAGCATTGTGAGAGTAGATGGAGCAGGATTTTTTTGGGGGATGGCCAAAAAGGTTTAGTGTTTGCTGCCAAACCTGTTTGATGACCTCAGTTTGATCCCTGGGACACACATAGTAGAAAAAGAGAATGGTTTCCCAGGGCTGTCTTCTGATTTCCATATTCATGCCCTGGCATGTGTGAGCCCAAACACATAAAATTAAATACTTTTTAAAAATCCAACCCATAAGAGCTGGGTGTAGGGGGACATACCTGCCATTCTAAAACTCTGCAAGCTAAGGCTGGAGGATTGCTGCTAGTTCAAAGCCACATTGGGTTACAATAGTGAGAACTAGTGTCAGAAAAGCACACAAAACAACATCACTCAAGGAATCCCAAAACTGGCCACGCAGTTGTGGCACACACCTTTAATCCCAGCAGTTGTGAGCCAGAAGCAGGTGAATCTCTGAGTTCAAGGCCAACCTGGTCTACAGAGTGAATTTCAGTATGGATAGGGCTGTTCCACAGAGAAATGTCTAGAAACAAAACAAAACCTAACAGCTGAACAAAAACAAATCCCAAAACATCCTACTGAGACTGTATTCTGAATGACATTTAACATGTGTTGAGAACTGTCTGGTCCAGAAAAGGATCCCTCTGTCCCCTGGTGACCCAGCGCTGCAGTCTAGGGCATGAGAGTGAGTGTGGGATGCTTTCCCCCACCTATGCAGGTTTTAGATCTCTGTTGTCGCCAATCCTACTCTGCTGGACCTTGGCACAGTATGAATCTACGGCTCCTTTTTACCCAAGGCCCCAATATCTCAGAACTCAGAACAGGTCAGAAACTGAACAGTGACTGCCAGTCACTAGGGCAGCAGTGACACCACCTGGCCACTTTGACAGAGTGGTGGTTGTACGGCACTCAACAGCAGAGCCCCCAAAAGCTGCCTGTCCATACAAAACCAGCCTTCACCTGAGACATGAGCTATGTGTGTTTTCTTCCCCAGCACCCCAATTGAAAAGTAAGAAAGGATGGAGAGAGGAGGGGACAAGGGAAGGTGCATTCCACACCTGTGGAGCTCCAAGGTCCTTGGTGGTCAAGTCCCTGAGCTCTATCAGGCATGGCAACTGAGCACTGGTGTCCAGGAAGCAGATGCCCAGCCCATTCTTGGCTGCAGGGTGGTCCTCAGGGCCGGCTGCAGATCACCTGTGGAGACACAGGTAGTTATCAGGACTCTGGTTCCCAAAGCAATAGCTGGTTGTGCTGTGTGGACTCCACTATTCTCTCACTCTCAGGGAATGGGGACAAAGGGAGGCATCCCAACAGAATATGAGTGCCGAAGGGACACTGATAAGGGAAATCCTAGTGTTGAGTGCACAGGTGGTGCCCCTGTATGACAGCTGCCCACGAGGGCTCCCTGTGGGACAAGGGAGTGCAGGTTTCACAGGACTAGCTGCTGCTAAGCTCTCTTACCATCTGTCCTACTGTGAGCTGACAAGCAGGATGCACCTGCCAGATGTGGCCTGGACATGTACTTCCTGGCCTCCAGATCCAAACACATGAGATTCTGGCATCTGCAGCAGCTGTGAGAAGTTAATGGTGCTCTGATAGCCACAAGTGTCCCAAGCACAGGCCTGCACTGCATGCAACCAAGCCTGGGCCAAGAGGGTTAAAGCACCTATTCCCTGCAGTGTCTGCAGTGCATATAGATTGCTGCTCTTTTCTCACCTAGCAATCAGTGTGCCGGTTTGTGCTGGGTACAGCATGTCTGTAGCATGAATCTTAAAAGGCTTTATTAATAAAAATAAACCTGGAGCCATGTATTGGGGTGAATGCTGAAAGGTCAGAGAGACAGAACCAGCCACAGCTTCCTCACCTTGCCAATTCCTCAGCTGATTCTGTTTCTTCAAACTGGAAGCCTTTGTGTCCTCACCCGAATGGCTCTCAGTTGAACTGCTGCTCAAAAGCCTAAAAGCTTAACCAGCTTAGTTCCTGGTTTTCACACCTTATATACCTTTCTGCTTTCTGCCATTACTTCCTGGGATTAAAGGCTCTTGTTACCATGCCTGGCTATTTCCAGTACAGCCTTGAATTCACAGAGATCCAGGCAGATCTCTGCCTCTGGAATGCTAGGATTAAAGGTGTGTGTGCCACCATTTTCTGGCCTCTATATCTAGTGGCTGTTCTGTTCTCTGACCCCAGATAAGTTTATTAGGGTGCACAATATTTTGGGGGATACAATGTATCACCACCCATGTCAGCTGTGGGCAGTTTGGTAGGAGGATGACTATAACTGCAGGTTCCATGCCAACAATGTGCCATTTTTTAGAACTAGAGTCTCACTCTGTAGCTCAGGCTGGCCTGGAACTAATAGCCTCCCAAGTGTCAGACAATAGGTGTAGGCCACTGTACCTTGTTTTTTTAAGTAGCCCAGGCTGAGCAAACACTGTGCATCTAAAAAGTTCCCATGAGAATATTTACTCCAGAGACTCTCCAAAGTGCACATAGCACTGGTCCATCAGTGACCTCTCCAATATCCCCACGCTGTTTGTTAGGGCCCAGGACTCAGTAGGTAGGTCCCCTCACAACATTCTACCCTGCCTCCAGAGCCTTCCATCTGTGTGGTCAGCACCTTGGGGTTGGAATCCCTGACTCAGTTGCCTGTGCTCTACCCACACTGGGCAGGACACAGGTTTCAACACTACCTCAGAGAGGAGGCACCTAGAATATGGTGCATGCGAGCCTTGGTACTCTTCCTGCTGTGGCATTGCCACACAGCAAGGCTGTTCCTACCTAGGAGCTCCTATCCACTTTCCTGCATGTGGATGGCCTGCATGGGTAGCTCATGTCCAGTGGTGTCCAAGGCTGTGTCCAGTGTCTTGTATTGCTCCTTGATGCACTCTGCTATTGCCTGGAAAGGGCCCAGGACCTCCATCTGCAGGCAGCAGAGGACACTGTAAGATGCAATTGTCACTATGTTGGCTGCAGTGAGCCACCCAGCAAACATTCCTCTAGAGGACCTGATAAACATGACCCACTGACACATTTTGTTTGCTGAGGTCCTCAGACATCTTCCTTTTGCCAGTAGTCTGTAGGCTATTAGGCTGTTTGACTGAGGCCACAAGGAGAGTGGTTGCAGAGAGGAGGGCTGTTTGTTACTGGCTACAGTAGCTTTGATGCTCAGAGGCTCCACAGGGTCTTTTGCAGCAGGAACCCACAATTCATCTTAATCAAATAGTGGGGAACACCAAAGTTGTTAAGAAACATTAGCACTCCATGCCACAATGAAAGTTCCCCTCCCATTTCTGTAACCCCACCATTATGTCCCAGCATGAGACAGGGCCTCACTATGCAGTCCATGTTGGTCTCAGACTCCTGGTCTCAGGATCCTCCAGCCTGAGCCTCCCCAGAGCTGACATTGTCAACTCAGTAGTCAAGCTGTCTCCACCTCCATGTGCTGTGATGATAGGTGCAAATGAATTTAACCTGGAGATGGACCAGGCAAGCACAATAGCAAATGAGCTTCATGCCTATTGCATTTTAACTTGTCAAGACAGAGTCTTATGTAGCCCAGGCTAGCCTCAAGCTTACCAGGACCCTGAACTCTTTTTTAAGACAGGGTCTTGCTGGGGGTAGTACAGGCCAATCTCTGAGTTCAAGGCCAGCCTAGTCTGCAAGATGAGTTCCAGGACAGCCAGGGATACAGAGATAAACCCTGTCTTGGAAGAAAACAAACCAAAAACAAAACAAACCCCAAAACAAAACAAGGGTCTTACTGTGTAGCCCTGGCTAGACTGGAACTCACTCTGTAGACTGGGCTGACAGAACTGAATGCTCTCCCTGTCACTGTCACCTGACTACTAGGATTGAAGGTGTTTCCCACAACTGCTAGCCCAGTGTTGTTTCTTTAAAAATTTCAATTTATAGGCTGGGAAGTGGTGGTGCACACCTTTGATCCCAGCTCTCATGAGGCAGAGGCAGGTGGATCTCTGTAAGTTCAAAGCCAGCCTGTTTTACAGAGTGAGTTCTAGGACAACCATGGCTGTTACATAGAGAAACCTTGTCTCAAAAATAAAAAAAGAAAGAAAAAAATTATTTTTGTATTTATTGTGTGCACCTGCATATAGAGGTCAGAGGTCAGCTTGCTGGAGTTGGGTCTTTCCCATGTGTCCCATAGATCAAACTCAGGTCACTAGGTTTGGTGGCAGGCAACTTCATCATCTTTCCAGTCCCTAATTAGCTTTTAAAAGGCCCACCCTAAAGCAAGGTGGGTCAAGATAAAAAATTAAAATGTCCCAATTATAGCTCACCCATTGGAAGGAGGCAGTTGTGCCATTGGCATGTGTATTAGAGGGTTGATGTTGGTCCACATCCCCTCTCTTTTTCTTGACTCTCCCATGATACACAGTCTCAGTAGTTAGGAAGGTCCATGACCTTGTACTGAAACCATGACCTTGTACTGAAACCTTTGGAATCTTGAGGCAGAGTCAGCCCCAGTCTACAATGCTGCCATGTAAGGGTGAGGCTCAGGGTTCAGTCCCCTGATCCCAAGTGAAGATTCCAGCAGGGTGGTTCGTGTTCATGTTTCCAGCACTTCAAAGTTGGAGACAGGAGGATCCTGGGGCCCAGTGGCCAGGCAGCCTAGGAGGATGCCACAGATGGGGTTCTCTAGAGGACCAGTGCAGAGGGACAAATATGTGAACACACATCAATCAGAATTTATTTATTTTTCTCCAGACAAGAGTTTCTCCATGTGGCTCTGGCTGTCCTGGAACTCACTCTGTAGATCAGGCTTGCCCTGGATTCTGAGTGCTGGGATTAAATAGCTGGGGACCTGGTAGTCACTCAGTTCTAGAACAGACAGGGCTCTGCAGAAAGACATTGTTTCAAAAAAAATCAAAACAAAACCCAGAAGTGTTAATGATGTCCTAAATGGAAAGTGTAGAAAACGAAAGTGCAAAAGTTTTTCCGAAAACTCCATCACTGGATCTTCCTTCAGTGTTTGAGGAAAAACATGGAGGGAATGTAAATGGCCAAAAAGGCAACCAGGAAATGCTCATAAAGTGGCAAAACAGGATGCCTGGAGCCATTCAAGGGTCAGGCCTGCATTGTGGTTAGTCCTGTTGTGGGGAGGGGGAGAGACTGTGGTCCCTGAGGGCATCTGGATTGAAGTACCACTGGCTACAGGTAGGAGTACCCTGGGTTTCTTCCCAGACTTCCTGATTGATCAATGCTGCTTCTTCACTGGCCGTGGAGGAATGTTCCTGCAACTAACAGGTGATTCTGTGGAAAGAGAAAAGAGAATGGACAACTTTGCCTGTGGCCATAAATCTAATGGTGATCTTATAAAAACAAACTTTTTAAAAGACATTTGTTTTGTGAAGCTTACCTGTGGGGGTCAAAGGACAATTTCTGGGGATCAGATCTCTCCTAGGTCCTGGGGACTGAACTCAGGTTACCAGGCTTTACTTGAGGAGTGATCTCAGGATTCTAATGGTGACTTTCAAAGTGAGCAAGGGTTGTAAGGTAGGGCAGAACATTTGCAATGGCTGCAAATTTGGGGGCAAGTGTGTATGAACACATGTGCATATGTGTGCCTGTGTATGTACCCATATGTTGCTGGAGACAAAACCAGGGCCTTGTGCATACTGAACAAGAATTGTGACCAAGTTCCCTCCATTCCATGATTTCTCTGTTTTTGCTTTTTTAGACAGCACCCAAGTTCTCTAGGCTGACCCTGAACTGATGACTCTCCTGCCTCAGCCCCTAAGTAGCTGAGACTGACAGACCTAAGCTCCCAGGCCTAGCAGAAACAAGTTGTGTAGACAACTGACAGACCTGTGCTCCCAGGCCTAGGGGGAAAGTTGTATAGACAGGGTCTCACTCTAATGCTGGCATCAGCCAGCCTTGAATGCATGCTTTCATCCTCCTTCTTCAGACTCCTACTTATCTGGGACCTCAGTGGCATGTCCCCCACACCCTGAACAGTGGCAAATTTTATGTGAGGAGACACTGTTGGAGCCAGGACAGAGGTGATACTCAGCCCATTACCACATGGTCATGCACTGTCTGTTCCTTTATGCAAGGACAATTGTCATCAGATTTTAACATCCCCTAGGTAATGGAAAGCATGGGCTGAGGTGTGGATACTGGGTGCATCTGTACTGCTTAGGATACTGACAGGAGAAACTGCTGGCCAGACAGTGGTCACAAGCAAAAGAGAGATATCCTCATCCTCTGCTCCATGTGAGAGGTGGCTGACCCACCCTATGGGACAGTCCTGGGTGTGGTGTGCTTCAGAGTCCCTGCAAAGACCTTTAGGCGTCTCCTTGAATGCATTTAGCATTGTGAGAGCAGATGGAGCAAGATTTTTTTGGGGTGGCCAAAATGGCTTAGTGGGCAAAGGTGCTTGCTGTTAAGCCTACCTGATGACCTCAGTTTGATCCCTGGGATACACATAGTGGAAAGAGAGAACAAATTCTCAAAGTTGTCCTCTGATCTGCACAATCGTGCCCTGGTATGCATGTGCCCAAATACATAAAAATAAATACTCAAAGAGGCTTTGAGCTTTTTCTACTTTAAGACAGGCATTAAGCACTGAAGTATCATAAAGTGTTTGGAACTTGGACCAATGGCTGCTTTCTCTTAGCAATTTAATTCATATTGTGTTTATTCATATTTGTGTTTCATATTCATGTTTATTCATATTTGTGGCTCAGTAAACATTCTGAATGGTATATTTGGAAAACTACAAAAAATTCAGTTGGGTGAAAATTTTATGATAAATATCTCTAAGAAAGAAGATTAATTAAAAAATTAATTCAAATTAGAAACTCTGCTTAGTTAAAATTGGAAGCAAAAGCACATGATTCTCTCAGAAGATTTAAAATCTCTAGATAAATCATTGGAGAAGAAAGAAGAGTAGCTATACAAGGAAAATGGGTGTTGCTTTGCTGAATTACTAGTTCTCAGCTAGTTAAAATATCATGAGTATTTAAAGAAACACAGGGCTGGGAAACCTGGAAAAGTTCAAATGTAAATACAGTGCATTGTTTTATGCTACAATGGACCAGAAACTGACCTTAAAACATCTATGCCTTTTTATAGGGCTGGAAATGAAAGAATACATTATATGCTTTGAAATCTATTTCTTAATTTCCATTTTTGTATGTCTACTGGCCTAAGGATAATAGGCCCACATGTGTCTTTTATTACTAATAGCCAGAGCTCTAGAATTCTAGACTACTTTGAGTTACATACTTTGAGTGCTAGACTGTAATGCAATTCTAACTTATTTTAAATCAATTTAAAATATGCATGTATGGTTATATGGAAATAAAGCTGTGTCACAATGTAGAATAATGAAATTGAGCTAATTAAACATACTTTCATGGTAAGAACTTTTTAAAATTTATTCAGCCTTTTGGTTAAAGTCAAATTTAGTGTCTGTTATCTATTTCAGTCAAGTTTTAATTTTGAAGAATAAAAGAAGTTAAATGAAAATGGCACTACAAGTTGTCTTTAGAAAATTAGTAGTTCTTTCAATAAGAAAGTTGAAGAAATCTATGCTAACACATAGAGAATGTGTTAGCAAATTTAGAATAACTGATAGTTGGCCATATCCATGTTCATGAACAAGCTCCTAGACAAGAGTTTGCAGACCAACTGCAAGATGTGAGTTATCAAGCAAAACAGAGAGATGTTCTCAGCCCACAGCAGCAGCTGCTGTACAGGAGTATGTATGGTTGGACTAGGCCATTCTTCACAGAACATGGCTTTCCCACCTCCTGTTTCCAGCTTTAGTTTCCAAATGGCCTTTGAAACTGGACACTGAATTAGCTCCATACTGACATCCCTACTGTGTCAACTCAGCCTGGATGGTCACCACAATGTTTTCACTAGCACTGATCTGTGACAACCTGTTCTCTCCCTCTCTCCTCAGAATCTGATTTCAGCTCTATCTCCCTTGTTTTCTACTCCAGTTCTTGTCAATTCTGAAAGCTTGCAGTGACCTTATCTAGCTACAGAGATGAAAACATTTTGGTGCTGAATTTGTAAATTTCTCAAGTAGACTACATTATACCATCAGTTTTGGTCTCCCTGGGCCTTTAAGTAGTCAAAGCATCTCATTCTTATGACAACAGAGACTATCTAAGTGACCCTGAAAAAGTCTCAACTCATTTTTTAGCTTACTCTTGATAATTCCTCATTGCTCTTACTTAAAATGTGGGGGGCACAAGTCTATACAAACAACCTTCAAAAATTATCTAGACTTCTAACTAAACTGATCTTACATTCCTAACATCAACAAAATGGCCCCAGTGAGGCAATCCCCTAAGAAACATCCAGAAATCTTTCATCACCATCACACCCAGTTGCCTTCTCCCACAACTACAGTTTATTTGTCCTACCTTCACTGAACATATCTACTGAGAAGCAAACTTAGCTACCAAAACCTCCCAGATGTTCCAGGTTCAACCTGGCATCAAGACTCTCCTTAGCTCTCCTGGAGGTCCTCCAAGTGTGAATTCACTTAGGTGCCGCCTGAAAATAGAATGTTTCAACTCCAGAAAGATGCCTGGAACAGAGCTAACAAAAGATGAAGCAAGGAAGGAAATTTAAAATTTCCACTTCCATATAAAGAAGCATTAGATAACTTTTTCTGTTTCTTGTTAAATCTTAAAAAATAAAACATGAAACAGGTATATATTAGCGTGAGTAGGGTCAGAGGAAATGGGACACGAATTGTGAGTAGGCACTAATTATGAGATGACCCTTCCAGCAGGTCAGGTTATTTGAGGGTCTCGAGGAGAGAACCACCTGAAAGCCAATGGGGGCAAGAAGGGAAGGGAGCCAGGCACATAAAGAAAGACAAGGTCAGTCTGAGTCGCGGCAAGGCTCCGTTTATTGACTGGGGGTTGAGGCTTATAAGCAGGGCTTCAGGCAGGGAGGGGGAGCAGAGAAAGGAGAGTGGAAAATTTTAGAAGAAGTCAGGGTGGAGAAGTCAGGGTGGTCAGAGCGAGGTCTGTGGCTAGAGTTTTCCTGCCTGGCCCATGGTCAGGATAAATCTCTTTCACCTGCCAGTCCCACAGCCGCTCAGACCCAACCAAGTAAACACAGAGACTTATATTGCTTACAAACTGTATGGCCGTGGCAGGCTTCTTGCTAACTGTTCTTATATCTTAAATTAATCCTTTTCTATAAAACTATGCCTTGCCACATGGCTCGTGGCTTACCGGCATCTTTACATGCTGCTTGTCCTGACAGCGAGTGGCAGGCAGGCAGTGACTCCTTCTGCCTTCCTGTTCTTTTAATTCTCTCTGTTAGTCCCGCCTATACTTCCTGCCTAGCCACTGGCCAATCAGTGTTTTATTAGCAACACATTTGCCATACAGAACAGCCCACAGCACTTCTCCCTTTTTTTTTTCAAAAAGGAAGGTTTTAACCTTAAAGTAAATTACATATAATTTGGGAATTTGGGCGTAGCTTCTCTTACTGCTTCCTGCTGGAGGGGGGCGCTGTATCTTATGGGGACACAAAGAAAATTTTAGGATCATGGAGTAGTCCGTGAGAGTGTATCGTCTGAGCCAGTTGCCTTGAAACGGTTCTGGATGTTGGATCATCTGAGCCATGGTGTCATTGGAGACCTTTCAGGGGGTCTTGGCTGGTCAAACCTGATGTATCTTAATCTGGAACAAATCCATAGCCTCTGGCTTTCTGTGGAAACAAAATCAGAGCTTCGTTTCCAAAGCAACATATCCTTACATCCAAATTTTGAAGTCAAGGTATCTTTAAAATATACATATTGGTTTAACTCAGCTTCCTTTACAATCAAATATCTCTCTGCAGTTAAGAATCTCAAAGACAACACAATGCAGAGTCTCTGTGTGATATCCATCTTTACGTGGCTTATATTTTATACTACCTTTACTGTCTCTTTAAAGACTTCATTTTTCAAAACTATCTATTTCTTTATATAACTGTATATATTTCTTTTTATCTCTCTTTAAAGCCTACGTACATTTTTACACACATTTTTAAAGCATTTAAAGTCTTGTTCCATCTGAATCTGTCTTATTGTGAACCTGTTACTTTAAACTGTAGCATTCTAAGACTGAAAAGGTGCTGTGGCTGCTGGCTCCGCCCACCTCAGCTTCCCAACATGGTGGTGGTACCTTTACCGCTAGCTCTGGGAGCTATCGTGGGTCTATGCTTCTATCAAAGCAGCATTTAGCCCAAAAACCTCTTCTTTTTGTTTTGTACTAGCAAAGGCTAAATCCATGAGGCAGCTTAATGTGCCACTTGCAGAGGCCTCATTCCCGCCATACTGCAGGTTGAGCACGCACGCCAGGAACCCACAAGTACCTCAAGCCAGCAAGCTGCTGTTCATTTGAGAGAGATAATTAGGAAGCTGTTTTTAGCTCCATTTTAGAATCTTTTCTCAGGTTTTAGGTGGGAACTCTTGCCCCAAGTTCTGGCGCCATTTGTAGATGTAACCACCCATCTTATAAATAAGAAACACAGAACCAATGCAAAGAAGAAAGCCAAGAGGTCAGAGCTAAGAGCCAAAACCTTACCCTTCCTCCTGCAGTGGTCCTACCTCTCCGAAGGAGCCGGTACTTCCTGTGTTAAAGTCTTTATATAGTCTCTGTTCTGCCTTCTCATTGGTTGTAAACCCAACCACAGGACTGCCTCATTACAGCCTGTCTGTATAGACCTCCAGGTGTTCTATGGTTGGTAATGAGATTAAAGGCATGTGTATCCAATGCTGGCTGTATCCCTGAACACACAGTGACTTACCTAGCTCTGTCTACCAAGTGCTGTGATCACAAATGTACACCACCACTGCCCTGCTTTCCTATGGCTTGCTAATAGCTCTGACCCCCAGGCAACTTTATTTATAAACATACAATTAACATTTTGGTACAAAAGAAAAATATCACCATAGAGGTCTCTTTGGTCCCAGGCTCTGCAGCTGGCCAATTACTGTTCAAGGCCTTATCTAAATGTACATTTTTGTGGTTAGGCCAAAGTCGTCCTGTTTATGCAAGACTTACAGTTAGCTAAGGACGCCCTGTTTTGCAAGACTCCAAGCAGAAATTCAAAGCATAACAGCCCTGAGTCAAACAGTCCTGGGTTGGTCTCCAACAATTCCCCCTCTTTTATTTAAAATGGACCACGTTTGTGCAGTCAAGCTTTAAGAAATCTGGGTCTGAAGGGATGGCTTCTGGTCTGGAGGATCACAGAGGCCCCATCCCTCTATGCTATGAGAAAAGAGGTCCGGGAGGCAATGTCTCCCCAGATTCAAACACTACAGGCGTCCCCGTGGTGTGGGAATCAGCGGACCGTGCAGTTTTTGAGGGAATGGAAATTGCTGAGCATTGAGCTGTTACTGCACAACCATTATGCAACGGGGCATGTAATCCAGACTCTTGGGTTATATGGGTACCCATGTCCCCAGCCTGTGCAGTCACAGCTGCACTCCAGCCATGCCTGGAGCTTTCCCTCACACAGGGGCGGCCTCGCCCGAGTCGAGGGGTCTCTGTGGGGCATCTCCATCACGGTCCTAATAGGACCAGGGGGTGTTAGGTCCCGAGGACACTGAACCTGAGTCTTTGAGGGGGCTCCTGGCCGCTCTCCTCTGTATCTAGTCTATGATAATGAATCGAAATATGCTGTGGTAAGGCTGAATCAATCTGACTTTTGGTAAATTGAGTCAACCGCTGAAAAGCCCAGGGACCAAAAGTAATGAGAAGGAGAAGGACAATTAAGGGGGCTAGAATGGTAGGCAGAAAGGTGGAGAGCCAAGGGGACCCTTGTAGCCAATTTTCAAACCATCCGAGTTGGTTTTCAAATTCCCTTTTTCTTTGAGCTAACCTTTCCCTTAATTTTTCCATCAATTCCCTGACAATACCAGTATGATCGGCATAAAAGCAGCATTCTTCCTTTAAGGCGGCACATAAGCCTCCCTCCTTCAGGAACAACAGATCTAGACCCCTTCTGTTTTGTAATACCACCTCTGAAAGTGAAGTGAGTGATTTTTCAAGGGCTGAAATGGATCTTTCTATAGCCTCTAGATTGGTGGTCATGGCCATCTGTAGCTGCATCAGGTGGTTGTTTTGTACAAGAGCGGTGGTTCTGGTACCAATACCCGCAGCAATGCCTCCGATAACTAACAAGAGGGCAATGGTCATAGATATAGGCTCTCAAGTGTATCTGCCCCTTTGTTCAAATAATTCTATCACTGAATTTTCCTCATGATATGTGACACGAGGCCATAGCTGAAAAAGTACACAGAATTCATAGGAGTTATTGAATATCTGAGCAAACACACAGGCTGGTGTTGCAGGCCCAGTAGAACCCATTGGGTGCCTCAAGATAGTAGCTTCCCTTGGTAGGTGTTGTTGTCTGGTTGCAGAGATGCTTATGGGTTGAGGGGACCTTGCTCAAGCAGAGGCCCTGTCCAGAAACTACAGAAAGCGTCAGCCTATGGGGCTGAGTCTGACATTTGCTGCTTGGGGAGGTCTGATTGATGGTGTCAGCTTGAAAAGTGATTCCCTCATAATAAGAGGGGCTGGAGGTAAGACAAAGCCAACAATCCAGTGTCTTATTAGGGTTTGTGGCATTTAGGGCTACATAAGCCCCTTGGACCAAGTCAAATAGCCTATTTTTGGTTTTTTGTTGGGAAGCTGGGGTGGTACTAGGTGAGGTGGAAGAGGGGAGAAAGGATGTAATGCTATGTGTAGGCCCTGGCGTGGCTGCTCCCTTGGCTGGGGCTAGGATCTTGTTTTGAGAATCAGAGAGGACCGGATTGGGTCCACTGGCCACGCTC
>CABHPP010121662.1:8709-43773 GCA_902168425.1 Peromyscus attwateri | reverse complement strand
TGTGTGTGTGTGTGTGTGTGTGTGTGTGTGTGTGTGTGTGTGTGTGTTTTGTGTGTACCATATGTAAATGAAATATTCTAAACATTAAAAAGGCAAAATAAAGTAGAAGGATTTAAACAAGAAAATATAAAATGAATTGATAGAGTGGTTTGGCTGAAAAGGAAAAAGAACTAGCCAACAAAATAGAATACAGATGCACACTATCATTTTATATTCTCTAAGTTGGCAAAAGAAGGGGCAAATGTGAGAGCAAAAAACACAGAGAAAAAGGAGCTGTGTGGACTGCTGCTGGGAAGCTGTGATTAGGGACCCTGGCTTTGGGTAACTCAACCTCAGTGAATTGGAGACATCAGAGTACTTAGACTCAACTATTTCTCTGGGGATATACCCTAGAGCATTGTTTTTGAGATGGCTGTAATTAAGTGTAAATATCTGGGATAAATTTAAAGTCCTATGTGATTCTAAGATGCAAAGAGGATAGAGACCAATATCACAGAAGAAAATGATTTAACCATTAGACTGAGATATATATATATATATATATATATATATATATTAATATCTGCAAAAATCTGTGATTCCAAATATTCACTACAGAAACACAGAGAACAAATATAAAATACTCCACAGCAGTGAAACACAATAGCCCATAAGCTTTTTGGGTGAATCTTTAAAACAATGCTGAGTTTACAAAGCAAGTTTAGACTTGATACCAGAAATAAATACAGTAAAATGTTTTGTTTAGGCTGAAAAAGGGTACCTGGTGGGATGGGAACTTGCCATGTAGTCAGGCTGGCCTCAAAGTCATGACTATCTTTCTGACCCTGTTTCCAAAGTGATGGACTGCAGGTTTGTACCACCACACCTGGCTATTGCTCCCTTTTAATTGGTTTACTTAGATTTTTTATTTTTACAGTTTGTTTGGAGTTACTTACATATTCTAGAGATTAACTCTTCATCAGGTAAATATCAACAGGCATTCTCTTTCATTGTATTGTCTTTTTGTTCTGTTGATTATTTTCTTTGTTGTACATAAGGGTTTTTTTTAAACATTAGTTTTGTATAATTGCATCTGTCAGTTTTGCTGTTTTATGTGTATCTAGGGAGCAGCCAGAAAACAGCCAGCTGTGCCAACCTCTTGACAGTTCCTCCATGGCTTCCCAGTGGTCCCCAGAACTTCAGGTCTTCCCTTAATGTCTTCCATCCGTGTGCTCTAGGCTGAGCTGCTGGTCCCAGAGGGCCATCCCCCCACTACCCCTGTTCCGGTGGGCGGAGCTCCCTCCCCACAGTGCAGAGCAGTCTGCGGGTTGACTCATTGCCACTCTGCTGAGCCAAATATGGTTCACAATCTCTGCCAGTTTTTAAAATCTGTGGCCTTGGGCACGTTCCTTAACCTCCTGCTCTGCCTTGGTTTTCTTTCACATATTTTTTGAGATTATAATGTAATATAATACTTAAAGGGTATTAAATCAACTGATGTTTACAATGAATCATAAGTATTTGTTGGATAAAAGTAAACTTCAGCAAAATGTAAAAGACAAGTGTTAGGCAGATGGGTTTTTCAATACTAGAAGGACTCAGTGGTCGTGAGAAGCCAGCACAAGATCCTTAACACACCACATTAAATTAACCTAATTTCATTTTTAGAAGATTTAATTACAAGGTGGCTAGGGGAAATAGGATTAAGTTAATGAATTCCAACTTGAGTGAAACACTTAATAAATGTCTCATGATGCCTGTGTAAGCAAAGAGAAAATAGTAAGTAGATAATTATATGGCTGGGAAGTCTATTAACTACCAGCTGATTAAGTAGCCATATAAGAAATGTTAACCTGGGGGGGAGTGTCTTTTTTTTTTTAAGATTTATTTTTATTTTTTTAAGGGGAGAACTCGAATGCAGTTCCCCTCCACCACCATCACAAGCCGTACAGTTGAGTTTCTTAAGTTTGGGGAACTCTCAATGGGCCAGTACATCCAAGCACCACAGATGAGCCTCACCCTAGGAAACTCCCTCCTGATCACAGTGCACACACACACACACACACACACACACACACACACACACACATACACACACATTCAGGCACACAGGAAATGGGGGGACCATTTAGGAGTTGCAACCTTATAGAAGAAATCAGAGCCCGTTCCCACCACTTTGCCCTCATGCAAGGATCCACCACAGGCCCAAAGGGACCCTGGTCTCTAAAACCGAGAGTCATATTCAATCCTTTTTTCTTTTTTCCTGTTCATCTCAGGTATTTTGTCAGAGGAATGGAATGATGACTAATTAAGTTTCCTTCTTATCCTGCTGGAGAGTTACAGTCACTCTTAGTTTTTTTAAATAGATTTCTTCCTGCTAGTGGATGGGGCGGGGGCGGGGGGGGGGGGGGCGGGGAGGGAGGCACCCCAGAACCACCAGAAGTGAGTGTTTTGAAACCTCTCAACCTGCTTCAGTGACTTGAGGGACCATCCAGACTCCCCTTTTCCCACACACCCACCTGTATAGGATACCTTTTTAACAGTCAACACAGAGTTTGTGGCTTCAGTATTAAGTAAAAATCCCAACTTTCTCTTTAGATACATCAAAGATAACCCAGGGCTTCTTGAAAAAATCAAGGCTGTGTTAAAAGGAACCAGGCAGACTCTTGGCCTTGTCAATCTTCATTTTCTGTAGAAGAAACTGATAGAAGTCATATATACCTGCTCCCTCCCTATCCTGGGGACTTTGAGAATTCCTTTTTCCAATGTTGCTGTTCACAAAACACACTGGTTCATCCCAGCTCTGCTGGTGACTGGGAGACCTCATGCCAGGGCCGTGGGGCACTCGCCTGTAATGGTCCCCTTCTTTCTTCATCACAGTTATCTGGAATGTACTGGAGGGAGACTCCCAAGGGGGACCTCATTGCCTTCCATTCTGTGGCTGCAGCTTCAAAGCCATCTCCTCTGTTTGAGGAAGTTTAGCTTCTAGACTCACACTCAGAAGCTCTGGATATCAGAAGCATGATGGGGCATGAAGGCTCAGAAGAACCTTCATCTTGATAAACATTCAGTGTTGCCCTGTCTTTTGGTCATTCTACTTCAGGACAAAAGTCTCCCTTTAGTCCATGGTCCTTCCTCATCCAAAGCCTCATACTTACAACCTTCTTCATGGCTTTCTCTTTATTGACTCTTTTCTTGTTATCCCCTTAAATCTACATTTTGAAACAATCTCTATTCTTTGTATACAGAATTAAAGGTATTATTTAGAATGTTACTTTTTAGTGATCTTGCTTGTTAATGAAGACAAGGAAGAAAGCAATCTTGAACTGTTTTATCGTATGCCAAGAACTGGTATAAACACATGATTAGACCCAAATACATTTTTTTATAGGATTTATGTAGCATGAATCTTAAAAGGTCTTATTAATAAAATCAAACCTGAGGACAGTTATTGGAGTGAATGCTGGAAAATCAGAGAAGCAGAACAAGCCACAGCTACTTCACCTTGCCAGTTCCTCAGCTGATCCTGTTTCCTCAGACTGGATGCCTCTGAGTCCTCATCCAGAATGAATCTCAGCTGAACTGCTGCTCAAAAGCCTGAAAGCTTAACCAGCCAAATGCTTCTAGTTCCTGGTTTTCACGCCTTATATACCTTTCTGCTTTCTGCCATCACTCCCTGGGATTAAAGGCTCACTTCTTGGGATTAAAGGCATGAGTCACAATGCCTGGCTATTTCCAGTGTGACCTTGAACTCACCGAGATCCATGCCTCCAGAAGGCTAGAATTAAAGGTGTGAGTGTCACCATTTTCTAGCCTCTGTATCTAGTGGCTGTTCTGTTCTCTGACCCCAGATAAGTTTATTAGGGTGCACAATATTTTGGGGAACACAATACCACCACAGATTTACATAGCCAAGAATATATAGGCTTATGTTTCACATTACTTGAAAATAAGTGACCCAACTGCTTTATCTCTGTCTCATGAAGAATATACTGATAAACATTTGCCCTGCTTACATTTACCAAACCTGTTTTAATACTTATTCCTAGGTTACCCACAAAAACTAAAAAAACAGACTAGCACAATCAACATCTCAGGCTGTTTTCTTGTTAAAATTTTTCCTTGTTGTTTATTCTGAGTTTGTTTATTTGTTTGTTTTAATGCTGTTGTGAATCAGATTGTTCTCACTTTCTTTCAGCATGTTTGTTACTAGTATGTAAGGAGAAAAGCCGCTGATGACAGCATATTGATTTTGTAACTGCTACTTTTCTGAAAGCATTTATCAGATCTGAGAGTTTTCTGATGGAGCACTTCACATCTTTTAAGTATAGGATGAGCCTCTTTATATTTTTGTACTGGGAAACGTCTATATCACCACAGGAAAGACTCCTCTTTGCATGAAGGCAGCTCATTCATGAGCATGCTCAGCGCGTGGGCATGTGTTGCCTGTTCAGAACATGGGGGCTAATGAAATGGCTGAATGGAGAGTTTATTATAGTAAACAGGGCTTACTCCAAGTCACCTGAAATCGGGAAATTGAGGGTTCTGGTGATTCTCGCTGGTTCCTTGTTTCCCTGGAGGCTCTAATCTGAGAAAAAAAACAACTCAAGGAAGCATTGGCTGCTACTGAAGTCTCAAACCTCCCTATGTCCTCATCTGTAAGCATATGTGATTTCCTCTAAATTACTTGCCTAGTGCCTAGTGGCTACCAGACTTTTTTTTCCCTATTCAGATATGTCAAAAAAAGTAGAGATTTTGAATTTTCTTTAGAGATTTTACACACACACACACACACACACACACACACACACACACACACTGGTTTTTTTTTTTTGTTTGTTTGTTTTGTTTTGTTTTTTAATAGAGAGTCTCATGTAGCCCAGGCTGGTCTTGAACTCATTATGGAGCCAAAACTGGCCTTTAACGTCTGATTCTCCTGCCCCTACATCCCCAAGTCCTGGAATTACAGGCATACACCACCACGCCAAATTTATATAGTTCTGGGGGTGGAACCCAGGATATCCTGTATGCCAGGGAAGCATTCTACCAGCTGAGCTATGTATCAGCTCATATACTTCTTTATTTTAGGAATTCTCCAATCTCCAATCTAAAAGAATTTCTAGTGTTTTATATTAGAAGTAGCTAGAGGTAGATTAAGGTCATAGTCAAGGGTGGTTTGTAGGATTGATTATTCAAATCTGCTTTTTATTGTAAGCCACTACTAAATTGATCACACCCACTGATCACACCCAAGATCACACCCAGTCTTATCACAGTTTAGCCAATGATCCTATTACAGGAACATTTTGACCTTGTGAACAGACAGGCAGAGGATCGATCTCACTGCAACAAGAAACAAAGTAGGAGATTCACTTGAGGCATTTGCTTGCTTGTTTGGAGGATGCTGACTATGAAACTGAGGGCCTCCTGCATGCTGAGCAGACCACTCCCTCAGCCCAAGAGATTCAGTCTAGATTGTGTAATAACAGAAATACATGCTATCATCAAAAGAGGATAATAGCTAATTCTGTGGGTTATTTGCTTTCAAAAGCCCTTTTAGTCAACAGTTGGCCAGCTACTGGATAAAGAATCAAAAGATAAAAGGTTTGAGTCTCTAGTTTAACTTTAAATCTGATCAATATGATATTGATGGCATTTGGAGAATATAATCTTTATAGATTAAAGCTTTTTCAGCATTGACTTACAAACTCCCTATATGAATCATTTCAATATTTTTCAGAACTATTGAAAACCCAAGGTTTACTAGTTCAATTTTTTTCTGTTGAAGAAAAATTTTAATTACTTTAGCAATTATTGATTTTTATTTCTTTTATATAAAATAACCCACATTTTTCCATTTTTAATGACATGAAAAACATTTGCTCTTTGATCAGCTATTTTATGGTCTGCTATACCTAGTGATATGTATCTCCTCTGATATATTAGGACAAATGTCACCATCTCCAATGTCCTTGGGCATACTCCTTCTAGTCCATTGCCAATCACATGGCTTTTCATAAACTAGTTTCAGTTGTCACTGTTTTATAACAGGTTTTATCACGGGATGAAGCAATTCTCCTTGCTATCTAGCTGCTCACTGGCCTGGAACTTGCCAAGTAGATCTGCCTGTCTCTGCCTCTCAGCATTGGAATTACAAGTGTGTGTCCACCACACCTGGCTTTTTATGTGTGTGTTGGGGATCAACATAGGTCGTGATGCTTGCAAGAAAGGCAGGAACTTTACAGAATGAGGTATTTCCCCAGCCCTGAAGTTATATGAAGCTTTTCCTAGAGGTATATTTCCTATGAATCTGAAGATTGAGGGTTTAACTCTTAGCTTGCTGATTTGCTCTGGACAATTTATTATCTCTGTATTAGAGTTTTTTTCTTTATGTAGGACAAGCCTGCACAGGGCATTCCCATCTCCAGTGTCCAGGCTGTCGGCAGACAGGGCATGGCCTTGTGGGTCAAAATACATTTTGAAAACTAACTATAGAAATGTTAGGTTAGAGCATGGCTGATGAACAAGAGTTAGGTTGGAGCATGGCTGATGAATGTGGTGATTCTTGTCAGATGATACTTGGACCGTGTAACCTGTGCAGCCTCTTAGTTCTCAATACATGCCAACCTTGGAAGGTCTCAGGAGTTTCTTATACTGCTTGAGTATCATTTTATTACATTTAAATGTCACCTATTCAGGAAGATTCTTGCTGATTTACGACATATATATCTTTGTGGCCCTCATACCCATATCTCCCCTCTGCTCACACACACAACTCTGGGCCCTCACTCCTGGATCCTCCCTCCCTGCTCACTCCACTCCCTTTGGTGTTTCCACCTAACATATGTTTTAATTTATCTTACAATGCCTCATCTCCTTGTTACACTTTAACCTTGGTAAGGACAGGGGTTGGGGTCTATTTGGTGGTTTACTAGGTCCCTGACCCACAGTAGATACTCCATAGATAGGGAGGGAGGGAATTATGCTAAAGAAGGAGAAAGAAGAAAAGCATTCGTTGGCATATTCGAGTCATTGACATTGAAATACTAGTTGAAGAATGATAAAATATTTCCTTAAACAGTAAGAAACTAATGCTACTCTTGAATGAAATGTTAGCTCCCACAGGGAGAAACATGGCATTTTATAGAACAGGATGTTACACAGAGCATGGACGAGGTAATATTTCCATTACAGCTGTGCAGGTCTGCTAGCTATAATCTGAAGAGACACAACAATTCCATAAGGTTCTAGCTGACAATTTCATATCACAGAAATGCTAGGTTAGAAAATTGCAGGGTATTTTCAGTGATACTGCAACAAAGTCAGTTTTCAATAGGCAATATAAAAAAAGACATATTTCCCAGGAAACTTATTTCTGTATGAGAATCTAATATACGGAGAGTCCTATAAGTTGGCAATGGGATAGTTTTAAATTTTCATTTATTTTGTATGTGCATGTGTGTATTAGTTACTTTCCTATTGCTGTGATAAAACACCATGGCCAAAGCATGGCAGCAGCAGGAGGAAGCTGAGAGCTCACATCTCAACTATAAAACATAGCAGAGAGAGAAAACCAGAAGTGGTGCAATGCATGTCATCACAAAGCCCATCCCCAGTGATGCACTTCCCACCACAGGGCTGGGCCACTGAAACCTCCCCAAACAGGGCTACTTGTTATGAAATGGTGAGAGAGGCCTTGATGGGTGGAGCCAAGGTGCCCCATGGTGAGTGAGAGACAGAGATGCTAAGCCCAAGCCTTGACAGCTGCCCTGAGGTTACCGCCCACCCCCCAAACACACTGGTCACCGTATAGCTCTGATTGCTGCCTTCTCGGTCACCACATCCCTCATAATCTATGGGGTATATGAAAACTCTCAGAGGCATTTCTGGCCCCTCACTGGGGAGTGTTACTGGTACTTACAATAACAGTGACTGACATTTCCAAGCACTGCTGCTGAAGCAGATTAATGATTCAACCACCACCCTTAGAAAGAATTTAGACACGTAGATTGTTAGTAAGGTTAGGTTAAGATGCTTTTGTTAATAACTTTGAAGTAGAAAATCTTAGAGAACAATTTAAAGTTTATAAAGACACACTCTTAACAATTGAACAAGGAACTCATTGAGGTCAGGGACTAAAACAATGGCAACCTGGCTATTGCTGGCTGATGTACCTTTCTTGCTAGGATGGGTTGGTGATCAAAGGCGGTGATTAATTCTTTGTACCCACTTCTGCCCTTAGCTTCCTGTTCTAAAAAACTGTTGATGAGTGGTTATGCACCTGAGGATTTAAAATAGAGTTGACTAGTTGTTTTTCATACATAAAAGTTTATATTTGTGATTCCTTTAAGATTTTTTTATATGATCACTCTTTGAGACAAATAATAAAATAATTGGTCCTTTCTTTGTAACTGCAAAATGCAGCCTGCCAGCAAAAGAACTGGCTGATAAAAATACCTTGCTTGCTGACACTCTGTTAATCTATAACAAGTTGCTTGGGTATGAATGTATGTGGGTTCTTGGGACAACTTGTTTTTCACCTGAAATACATGAAATGTTTAATCATGTAAGGGAGAGGAAAAACATGGCTTTTTTTTAAAACTTGTATTTATTGCAATCATTCACTTAAAAAACAAAATGTAACCACATTGTAACTTTCATTTTGCTCGAAAGATTCTGCTTTAGGTATATAACTGTAAGGGAAAAAATAAAGACAGGAGAGAAGGAAAACACCAGGAAAGATGTAGAAAGAAGACATCAGGAGAGGCAGAAGGGAAACATCAGGGTAGAACAGAACAGAAAAAGAACAGAGTAGAACAAGCAACAGAAAGAATAATAAAATGAAGAACTAAGCTTTGGCCCTCAGAAAAGTCCTTGTGTTCGTTTGTCTGTCCAGTAGTTCGTCTGCTCTGCATCTCCTCTTCAGTTTCTCTGACCAGCTGAAGGCTTGGCATTCATCAGCACTCTAGGTGAGATTCTGACATGTGGGAGGCTGGTGTGTGTGTGTGTGTGTGTGTGTGTGTGTGTGTGTGTGTGTGCCCCCGTCCCTTTTTCACCAGCCCCAGAGAGTTAAGTTTTACTTCCTCAGATAGAAAAGTCAAGTTGAGTGGTTAGTTAGCTGACTCAGTACATCACCCTCTATCCCTGAGCTGCTGGAGGCTGGTCCTCATGGCAGCAATACTTTCACTCTTGTGTCTTTAAGGTGCAAGGAGATTTCAACATGTGCTCCTGTGATGAGAAGTTTTAAGTGTCATCTTACCATAACCTAGAACCTGAGTAGAGAGCTGCAATTGAGGAATTGTGTAGATAATGCCTCTAAGTGTGCCTTGGTGTGTGCGTGGGGGGTGGGGTGGGGGGTAGGATAGTCTTGATTGTTAATTGACTTGAGAAGACCCACTCTGAATATGGGCAGCACCATTTCTTGGACTGGAGCCTGCACTGTGTAAGAGTAAAGAAAGCCAGCTAAGAGAAAAGCAAGCAGGCAGCATGGGTGCATCAGCTTCTCTTATGGTCTTGATGTGTTTGTGCTTTGATTAGCTGCTGAGAGTTCCTCTCTTGACTGCCTCTCAGTAATGGACAGTGACTGGGAATTGTGAGATAAAACAAGTCCTTCCTCTCCAAAGTGACTTTTTGTCAGGGTGTTTTACTCCAGTAACAGAAATGGAACCAGGACAGCTGCTAAGGGTTTGAATGCAACAGAAGGCCTTTTCCCTAAAGCCCCAGTCAAACAGACAGCCATTTATCTTTCTGGGAAGAATGATTGGTTAAAATCTGGCAAAGAAGAATTTGTTCAACATGCTGGGACATCTGGCTTCCTGCCAAATTCCAGGGGTCTGTTCCACCGACTGCAGTCAGTGGCACTTTTCTGATAACCTCATTCATCTGAGATCCTCCTTATTCTCCTATGCCTGTTCCTTTAGGACAGAAGTTGAGCATCTATAGAGTGGAAGCTCTGATACAGTCACACCTAACCCATTGCCGGCTGTGCTGTGCCCCAGAGAACTCAGCATCCAGCCTGGGGGGTGAGTGGGGGGGGGGGCTGCATGCAAACAGACTTTCCTAAACAGCAGAGTGACAGGAGGCCCAAGGGAGATGAAGAGCTGCAGGGATTGAGGGTTCTACTCTATGCCTCCGGCTGTTATTTCAGAACTCTTTTTATTTGGTTATTGTCACCCAAGCAGATATTCCTTGGTCTGTTTTGGTCTAACAGTAAATGAAATGACCCCCTAGTCTCTATTCTTATTGTACCTTGTCCTCTAGTTTGGATATGGCTAATAAAGCAAAATAATTTTCTCCTCCACTCAAAGCAATCAGTGCAGTGCATCTTGCATGATCTTTCAGAGGTTTCAGTACAGTGATTTACTCTTTCTCAACATGTATCTGCCATGGAAAATCTGCCAGAAATATGGCATGGTATGAATTCTTATAGCAGTATCCATTCCCAGCAGTCACTTTCTTTTTATAAATGGGGATAACAATCTCAAATGCCCATATTTGTCAATTCTTGTACATAAACAGCAAAGTGGGAGTGGGTGGGTGTCAAGACGGCATAGTCCTAGTATCTCGCAGTCATAAAACTAAGCAAAACAACATGTTTGTATAGATAAACATGTCTAAGTTCTCTGCCATGATTAGGAATTTCTGAGCATATACAACACAGAAACATCTGATTTACCATTTTCAATGCTAATATTTATTGACTTGAATGGAGTAACTCAAAGGATACACTAAATGACCCTTATCACCACCACTTACTGACCTCTGAGTGATCACCCAGGAACTCAAAATCATTCATTTACTGGCCAGCCTGGGCTAGAGAGTAACATGCTGCCAAGAAAAACCAAAAAGTAAAATAAAAATAATTCATTTAACTGAGGACACAGAAATCAAGTTTTATGGGCTTTATCCATCAGATTTGTAGTCTATCTTTCCCCTGTCCCTAACTCATCTCTATGGTGATATTTTATTTGTACTGAAATGTGATTTGTATGTTAATAAATAAAGTTGCCCAGGGGGTCAGAGCTAATAGCAAGCCATAGCAGAGCTGGGCGTTTGTGGCACACGCCTTTAATCCCAGCACTTGGTATGCAGAGCTAGGTAGATCTCTGTGTGTTCAAGGATACAGCCAGCATTGGAGACACACGCTCCAATGTGTGTCTGGAGGTCTGTACAGACAGGCAGTGACGAGGCAGTCACGTGGTTGGGTTTACAACCAATGAGAAGGCAGAACAGAAAGTCTATTTAAAGACAAACACACAGGAAGTAGGTGTCTCTTGGCTGTAGAGGATCGCTGGAGCAGGAAGGGTAAGGCTCTGACCTCTTGGCTTTCTTCTCTGAATCGGCTCTGTGTTTCTTATTCAATAAGACAGCTGGATACTTCTACACATCTCTCATCCTTACTTCATTCCTTCCCCATCTTAAACTGAAATAATATATCATTTTAACTACTTTTTTCCATACTCTTTGAACTCCACTATGGCTATACCTACTTGGGAGAAACCTCTCTGTGATTAAATCCACTTTCTACTGGTTTTCGTGAGCCTCAGTGTCCCCAGGAAAGCAGATAGCTAAGTGAAGTGGGAAATGTTTCTTTCTACATTCCATCATTCACCTTTTGAGTCTCCACACTGCTCACTGATCTTACTCTCCTCTATCTTCTGATCCCAGGCACTCTGTCATAGAGAAATGTTTCATGGTTTCCCTGTTTTCTCTTAAAATTGTTAAAAACCTCTTTAATAAGCTCTTTCATCTTCTGAGAAGATAGCAATCCAAAGTGAGACTCCACAAGGGCTCACCCCTGACCTGCCTCTGTCTAACCACTTTGCTCCTAACAACGCCATCCTTCAGTGCTGGGGCCCAGACCCTTTCTGCTACTCAAGGTTATACCAGCAAGTCTACCTTCCCTGTTTTGCATACTCTTTGGTTTGCTTTGTTTTGAGACAGGGTCTCTATGTATCTCTGGCTAGCCTTGAATTTACAGTGATCCTCCTGCCTCTACCACCAGAGTTAGGGATTACATAATGTGCCACCACACCCAGCTGGCTTTTTTAGTTTTCTTCTACTCCTCCTAATCATCATCTGGAGTTGAGTGTGTACATAGGTCAAGGAGGGGCAGAGGTGGGTGAAACACTTGTGAAACAAGGGTGGTGGACTACAGAACTTCCATTTTCCTACAAGTTTATTACAGACACCTAACCCTCTATTCATGATTAGTTATTGACTAAAATCCAAAATCCTACAAGCGAAGGCAATAGATATTGGAGGAGGATTAAGAGCAGAGTTAATTCTGATGACAGTCCTTGTCATTTTATACCCAGAATCTTAACCCTGAAGATACCCAGGAAGCTGAGGCCATTGCTCAGGTAGGAGTTTAAACAGTTCGGTGCACTTCTCTGACAACCAAGCACCTATTCACAGCTGCAAGATTTTTGCCTACAAAAGCTATGCCTCTGGACTGGAAACCATTGCTAAATGACTACAAAGACTCTCTTTTCCTCTAGCTCCTACCAACCAGAAGGAATTCACAGTTTAAGGTTTTCTAAAGAAAATTAGACTTTGAGTGTTCTTTCCTGAATACTTTCTAAATAAGTCAGTGGATCACCTGAACAGTTATTTTCAACAGAATGACAGCTACTGTTGTTTTGCTTCTATTTTTTGTCTGCATTTGGGTAGAATCTGTGTTTGGTTGAAGGATGTATTTAAAACACCATGAAAAGCTGAGGACAATGTGTAGTCAGTACAAAAGCAGTCTCTATCCAAGAGCATGCAGGCTTGTGGTTACTGCAGCCACAGTCTGAAAGCTGCAGGCCTGAGTTTCTGCAGCCACTGAGAGCTGCAGGCCTGAGTTACTGCAGCCACAGTCTGAGAGCTGCAGGCCTGAGTTACTGCAGCCACTGAGAGATACAGGCCTGAGTCACAGCATTCACACATACTCTGGATCTAGATTCTATAGCCACTTAACAAGGTGAATTTTCTAGAGCCAACCTAATTTCTACACAATGCCAAGAAAAATGAACAAGACCAAATATAAGAAGTTAGGAAGTGACAATTGAAATAAAGAAGAACCTCGTTTCAAAGACTGTTTTAAACCCTCAGAGACACAGGACATAACTTATGAAATTTATATGCAAGATCCACTCTGTGTTAAAATGAAAAACATCAATACTCACGAGTTCTGAGACATGTTTATATATGTTAGACTAAGGATTTTCAAGTTTCCTTTGTTCTAAAGCTTAGTTCAGATCCTAGTAGAATATATCAGAGTGACCTTGAGATGTAGAACAAGGAAGAAAGCAAGGATTTCCTCCCCTGTGATCATGTTTTCACCAACTCAGACATCTTGGAAAAATATCAATTGATGTCTTTCCATGGTTCTTTCTCAAAGGATCCAAACTTTGGGCATCACCACCTACCCAGGAAGTTATCCCAGTGAAGGACCATGGTGTGAGAAGCATGGGGACCATGTCTTCATGTCAGCCTTTGCTCCTCTTTCTTGAGGGCCAACAATCCTGGTTCCTGGACTGTTGTATCCTTCCTTTCAGCCATGAAACGTCTTTGGAGCCCTTAATAAATACCACCAGACTACTTTTAGATTGAGAAGGAGAAAATGTAAGGCTTATTTGACAAGAGTATTAAGACTACATAAGAAAAAAACTGCATGAAAATGAGATAGCATGTGGTCTAGGTTTGCTACTACCCAGTCGCCAAACCATATCCGACAGGGCTGCATCTCAAGAGGGTACATTTTTTTTTTTTTTATCAAGTCTTAAGAACCCAGGAAAACAGGCAAAACTCACCCATGGTATTGGGACCTAGGGAACGTGCCTACTTCTAGGGGAGTGACGAGTCACAGGGGCTGCTCATGTTGGGACACTTTGACTCTCGATCCAAGTGTCAGTCACATGGGTATGCACTTTGTGGAAATTATTCTACCGCTTTTCATAGCATTAACGTGATGTCAGAAACTCAAATCTACAGCTGCAGAATGTCACAGTGGCTCAGAGCACTTGCCTTAAAGAGGATCTGGTTTCAATTCCCAGCCCTGACATGGCGGCTCCCAACTCTAACTCCAGTTCCAAGGGATCTGATGCCTTCTTCAGATCTTCTAAGATAAATAAAGCAAACATGTTTTTTTTTTTTTTGCAAACATACATACAAGCAAAATAATCATATACACAAAATAACTAAATAAATCTTTTAAAAAGTGAAGGAATCGCTATCTATTAATTTGCCATATCAAAGCCTCCAAATGAAATACCTAGGGAACGAATCCATCAACAGCCAAGCATACACTGGCACTTCTGTTTGTAGACCAACTCTTACATATTTCAAGACTGTCACTGAAGTTATTTTTCAGCACTTTATTCAAAGCAGGTTCCCGAACGCAGGCAGGGATCTTGGTTCTGGCCGTTAACTACCTCATTTCCATTTCTCGCATGATGACACCGACTCAGTCATGGGTGTTGAGATGCCCTTTATTTAGAACAGTAGCACCAGTTACTGAGTGCCTTGCAGTTGTTAATGCCTTCATAACTGAGGCCATTATCATGGCCATTATCTGTTATGTACTCTAATAAGAAGATTCAATTTTATTTTCAAAGTCACCCTTTAGATTATTGTTTGATAGTAAAGAAACTTAGTTCTTAAGTTACGCATTTTTATTTTTTTAAAGACAGGTTCTTCTTGCTGTGTAGGTAGGTCAGGTTGGCCTTGAACTTGGAATCGTTTTGTTCTTACATGCTACTGGGATTACAGGTATGTTCTACCATGCCTGGCTCAATTCTTGTTTATGTACATGTGAATACACAGAAAGGCCTGAAGGTATAAGCCTGTAATCCTAGCTGCCTGGAAGCTGAGGCAGGAGTGTCCCAGATTCAAGGTCTGTCTTGCCTATAGAGTGAGTTCAAAGCCTCACAGGAGGTGGTTCAACATTGCTGTCTTGGAGCATCACCTGACAATGCCAGCTAGTCTGGCATCTGGTGACCTTCAGTGGAAAGGGAGTCTGTAACAGTTTCTAATTCTATCTTATCTATAAACAAATGTCCCCTTTCACATGGGAAGTGAAGCCCTGGAAGCCTACAAGGTTGGAAATGTTGAGGCAGAATGCAGCAATACTGAGCACCTGAGTTCCCACAAAGATAGACATGAATATAACAGGTCAGTTTTGTTATACAAGAATATTAAGGTGTATGGTGAAAAGATCCATCTATCTCTAGGGTTAACTTTCAAAGACTTTCCCCTGGTTATGGAAATGAAGCAAATGATGAAAAATTTAAAAAAATGAGGCACACAGACATTTCCCACAACTAAAAAGTATGGTTCAATGGTATATGTAAAAAAAAAGTATAAAGCAGTTATGTGGTAAAACATTTGCTTAATATAGAGAGATGGCTCATGTTCGGGTCCCAGCACCCACATGGAAACTCACAACCATCTATATAGCTCCAGTTCTAGTAGACCTGACACCTTCTTCTTGGGCACCAGGCATGCAGGTGGTACTTATATATAAATACAGGCAAAACACTCAAAAACACAAAACAAAATACATATACCTGAGAGGGGGGTTATCAATGGTCATGAGGTCTTAGACAAGTTTATATATGCTGGCCTAAGCATTTTAAACCATTCACAGGCTTCCTATTTTCTAAGGCTTGGTTCAGATTTTAGCATAACACATCAGAGTGCCCTCGAGATAGGGAACAAGGAAGAAGTTACCCCTGTGATCTTGTTTTGTGTGATAAAATCCAATCAACTCAGATACCTTGGACAGGGGATGATGATATCCTTCCATGGTTCTTCTCAGAGGAATCAACCTTAAAGCGCAGCCCAGAAGCCCAGGAAGTTATCCCAGTGAGGGTCCATGGTTCACTTCTTTCCCTACAAACCAGTGTTCCTCCAGACTCCCCCTTTCATGAGCAGAAAGAACACATGAAAATATTCACAGTTAAGTCCTGGATGTCACCAATCACATCTAAGTGTCAGCCTTGGGAGTTTGCTTCCATTCACATCTCCTACTCAATGGGAGCTAAATTCATGTAGCTTGGCAAACAGATTCTGCTGTAAATAAAAAGAGAAACCAGTGTTCAACAGGATGTGAAATGCAAAAATCACTCACACTGGGACTCATTAGATTTCCATAACTGTCACCTTACTTGATTCAGTGAGGTTGGGCACATTGTGGTCACCCTGCTCCCAACACCAAAATAAAGATGCGTGAAAACAAGAATGGTACCAGAATAGGATGGAGCTCTCTCTCTGAGCAAGCCAACTTTCTCCAGGAAAGCCATATGGAATGGATGAAGGGAAAGGAACTTTGGAAGTGGTAGCTCCCCAAAGCACCAGCCAGAGGAAAAGAAAGGCAGAGCCCAAGCTCACTGCCAGGCTGTTATATGCTAGGTACTCAGTCGTATGCTAGGTACTTAGCAGCCTTCTAGTGCCATGGGGAGGCAACACACAGTGTGGTCACACCTGGAGGCAGAAGCATCAGGGCCCAGAGCACTGTCCTGCGTGCCCCACCATCCATGAGGGGAGGCTCCGCGTCTAGTGAAACGGACAAGCTTTCTGAGGCTGTAGGGAGAGCTGCAGAACTCCTACCTGTCCTCGTCAGATGAGTGGACAAGTGACTTACAGACTTAACACAATCTCAAGTCAGTTTTAACCAAATAAGATTATAAGTATGAATGGATGAGATAGAGGACTTTTTGAAAAAGAAATTCACCCAATTTCAGTTAACAGGCAGTTGTGGCCTTTTTCAATTTCTGTGTAAATGTTTACCTGCTGTGGGATGATCTGTATGTCAAATGTGTTGCTCTGATTGGTCAATAAATAAAATACTGATTGGCCAGTAGCCAGGCAGGAAGTATAGGTGGGACTAACAGAGAGGAGAATTGAGAGAACAGGAAGGTGGAGGGAGACAGAATCTTATAGCCTAACTAGCAGCCGGAGTGCTTTTTTATTTATACAGAATTCAGTAAGCAGAGATAGATTCATGTTGTTCCAAAACATAGGTCATATCATTTTTGTCTTTGGACATGTGTTTCACTTCCTCTTGCTCATCTTTTAGTCATTATTGATAAACTGTGACATAACAGAGTTATCTTTTCCAATCATTTCCCCTCAAGTTTTGACATCATTGATAAACAGAGTTATCTTTTATAATCATTTTTACTCATTAACCCCACAGCCCAATTTTTAAGAATCTAGAGGCATATGACATCCTGTTCTCAGGCTAATAGCTTTTGTGACTTCAAGGACACTAGAGCAAAACAAAATTCCCAAGCCAGCCCGGGCAGATTGCCATGTCCCAAGCAGTGTATTATTAACTCTTAATGGTCAGAAGTGCCCAAGAGGGCTGGAGAGATGGCTCAGAGGTTAAGAGCACTGGTTGTTCTTTCAAAGGTCCTGAGTTCAATTCCCAGCAACCACATGGTGGCTCACAACCATCTGTAATGAGATCTGGTGCCCTCTTCTGGCCTGCAGGGATATGTGCAGGCAGAACACTGTATACATAACAAATAAATAAACCTTAAAAAAAAAAAAAAAAAAAAAAAGAAGTGCCCAAGAAAAATCCTCAGGCCAAAGCTGCTGAAGTTATTATTTAAATTCTGGCATAATACAATGTTTACATTTTATATATTGATAGAATTTTTTATATGTCTAATCCTGGCATTGTGTTGTTCCATGGCCATATGACACCACAGTGAGTCTGCATGTACTAACTTTTCTAAGAAAGGGAGGTCCTGACATCTCATTCTTTCATCATCTTTCCACTCCATTCTTTGCTCATCATTATAAGTATCTGTATAGGGCAGAGGTAACTTCAGCTAATCTAACTTTGTTGCCATATATGCCATATAATTGCCTGAGTGTACAGTGGGAAGAAGCTTGCAATCTGATCTGTGGCCAACTCCTCTAGCCCACCGAATCTTGTTGACTTTTTAAAGTTTACTTTGTTTTGATTATCTTGCTCTTGGGTAAGTGCAGGGACAGACATTTCAAGAATGTTTCATAGTCTCATAAAGAGACCTCTGGCTTCTTTATGTGTGTCACAACCTACAAGGCATAAGGATATCTCCCTAAAAGTGGGAGGGGTAGTATGTTCTGTCCTGGGGAAGCTTAGAAGCAGCACTCCTGGGAGAAGGCATAAATGATTCATAAGAAAATTTCATTTCATTCCATCAATCCAATATCCCCAAATTGTGCAAATATTAAAAGTCCCCCAAATGTGCAGCAGGTAGAGATGAAAACCAAAGGTGGCATGGCGGCCATCATGTGGGTCAGCTTTGCTGGATCTTTGTCAAGCAGCTGTGCTGGCCTTATGACTTTTGCCACTCCTATCAGATATGGCTGTGCCATGAAGTGACGGTCTGTTCCCCAGCACACCACCCATTAGGATTTACTTCAGCTGCTGTGTGTCAGTCCCCAGAACTTTGGCCTTGTATGACTATGTGAGGCCCTGGCACTTACCCTTTACCTTGTGGTTCTTGGTTTAACTTTACAAAGCACTACAGTATTAAAGATGGAAAGGTTTCAGTTTTCTGCTTACTCTCTTACCCTTTATGTAGCAACATCACCGGTCTTTACTTTGTCTGACAAACCAAAACAAAATGACTGCAGCAGGGGCTGGGTGTGGTGGTGCACACCTTTAGGTCTCTGAGTTTGGGGCCAGCCTGGTCTACAGAATGAGTTCCAGGACAACCAGAAGCTACACAGAGAAACCTTGACTCAAAACAACAAACCCCCTTCCCCAAAAAAAAGACAGAAGCAGGAACATTGTGAACAGCCTTTTTAACGTGTGAGACAGCCATCGGGGAGACCGTTGGCAGTCTTCACTCCATGAACAATTAGAAAGGAAGCAAAGGATAAATTTGTTACTCAAGGTCAACACACTGTGCCTACTTTCTCTGGACATATAGAGTCCTGGAAAATGCATTACGTACTTTTAGGGGGCTGGAGAGATGGCTCAGGAGTTAAGAGCATTGGTTGTACTTATAGAGGATTAGGGTTCAGTTCCAGCACCTACATGGCAACTCACAATTGCCTAACTCCAGTTCCAGGAGAACTGATGCCCTCTTCTGGCCTCTCACATACACATACATTAAATCTTTTTTTTAAAATGAGCACTTAAAAAAATAGAAAGCAATGGATGTCACTGTTCTGACCTAATAATATCCACCAACTATCAAGCCTTTACAACTACTAATTCTGAGGAGTGCACATTCCAGGCCAATTTCCCTGGTGGTTATTGCCTTGGAAAGCCTAATGAAATCTGCAGACTAGAGTAGGATGCAGAGATGGTGGCATTGAACCCAGGAATCCATGCTAGATGCAAGCAAGCACTTCTCAAAGCAGGAGATTCAACACTTAACTACTGTTAAGCTTCTAAGAAACCTGTCCAAGCTCTTGACCCTCAAGAAAGTTCACATTCACTACTTTCCTGGGTTGCAGTATTTACCATCAGCTTCAAAAGCCAGAGCAAATGCTGTGTGATATGTTGTTTACAGTAAGTACAATTAATTCATTAGTAAGATACCATGTCAGTATTTTCTCCATCAATACTGTATGGCAATAAGCCTGAGGATGGGAAAGGAACAAAAACCAGACTATTAGTGAACTTATGTTTAATTAGACTCTAAGGGCAAGCCTAAGAGGACACTCTGAATGCATTAACAATTCTAGGCTCCTCTGCCCAGGGCTCCACTGTCTCTTGGAGTTGGGAGGGCAGACAAGTGGAAGCAGATATGTGTACTGGGGAGCAAAAGACACTCAGAATGGTAAGCGCAGGTGCAGGGACCCAAGACTGCTGTGGAGGTCCTTCTGTATGCTGTGAATGTGTGTGGCTCCCACTGGATAATAAATAAAACTGTTTTGGCCTCTGGCAGGAAAGCTTATAGCTAGGTGGGAAATCCAAATAGAGATACAGAGAGAAGGGCAGAGTCAAGAGAGACGTCAGCCACCACCAAAGGAGCAACAAGATGCCAGCAGACCAGTAACACCATGGCCATGTGGCAACACATAGATGAATAGGAATGGGTTAATTTAAGATGAAAGAGCTAGCTAGCAGGAAGCTAAAGCCATAGGCCACACAGTTTGTAATTAATAATAAGCCTCTGTGTGTTTACTTGGGACCGAGTGGCTGCGGGACCAGGAAGGGCACAGGAAAACTTCTGACTACAAAAGAGTGTTATTTGATTTTTATGATCCAACTCCAGAGAAATGAGGGCTGGGGCAGAGCTGGTAAAATATTCAACTTCCCAGCTTGCATCCCCTCTTGGAGGCATCCCAGTGTGGACTGGCTGGCTGGTGGCCCGCTGAGTCCTCCTCCCAGAGTTCTGCTTTCTTCCCCGTGTCATGAGGATGCCCACTGGGCCCTCATGCTCACCCCAGGTGCACGCTGTTTTCCAGTGAAGCTCAAAGTCCCACAGACTCAACACTCGTTTTCAGTTAAGGATGATATAAAACCCACCCAAAAGCCTTTGGAGTAAAGCCATGTTGGCAGTGGGCACCTGTGCTGTGTAGTAACTGCAGGGACACAATGATCCAGGTCTGCTCATGCCATGCAGACAGTCTCTCCAAGTGGTTCCCAGACCTTATGCCCTCACTCTCCCACATGTGGTCCACATAGCTTTGTCTATGTCTTCTGGTTCCTTCCATACAACTGGGCACAGTCTCATTCCTTGTTACTGCACAGCCTGCTTTGTTACCAGAATTGAAAGCCCTTGGTCTTATGGGAGACTTTATCCTAATGTAGAGAATTCATCCAGTACAGGCTCACCATAACAAAGCATTTCCATTCATGGGGAAATGAATTATAATACAGAGTGGCAAGTGGCTAGTTAACTTCAGATCTACTAATAAGATAATGCATGGCAAGTAGAAATTGTCTATGGTAGTGGAGAAACAGTCCAATGATACTTAAAATAACAGAACATGTAGATAAATAAAAGAAGGAAAGAACATTAGTCTCAGGGGGGGACTGGCCTGCCCTGGAGTGAACTTGTAGCACATGGGATATCTGCCTTTGATTTTGACATGTTCCCTAGAGTAGCAGTTTGCTGTTCAAAAAGCGTGGCTGTCCTCTTGCGCTCTCTGGTTTGATTATCAGCACAAGACCAAAGTTGGGCTGCTGACATCCCACCACAGAGCAGGAAGGGATCGGGATGCCCCATCCTCTCCGAGGATATAAAGGCAGTTAATGATTGCTGGGGGGCAGGAGAGACAATTTTTTCCTGTGGTATATCTACTACTGTTGAGGTTCCCTGCCCCTGTCAACAACCCTGAGTAAACATGCCAGGTCACCAAAGAAAGAGTGATTGTGTGGTAGAAAAAAATGTAGCAGCTATTGATGAAATGGAGGACTAAAGGAAGGATTTTTCCTTGTTTTTGATGGAGATTGTGGTGTTTTCTCCCCTTTTGTGCTAGTGATTGAGTGCTTGTGTCTCCACCCATTAGTGAGCTTTAAGACAGAATCTGTAAAAGCCAACAAATGGTTAATGGAGGTTAATGGAGTGGACAAAGTCTTGAGCCCAGAGAGACACTTGGTCCAGGTACAGCAGTGGATGGAGTTCAGGGTATTGGTGGGAAAACTTGCCTTCTAACTTCCATTTGAACCATAAAGGCCCAGGGGCACCTACCAAGCAGGCAGAGTTGAGCCTGGAGGTAGAGTCTGGTGTGGGTGAGAAGTAGACAGTTACTGTGTGGCCTGAAAGATGATGGACAGACCATCTTTGCTTTTGAAGCGCAGGCACACTAGCAAAATGGCTATTGGTAGATTCTAATCAGAGAAGTTCAGAGACCGAGGCCAGACAGAATTCTTATTTTACCATGTTTTATATAAAATAGACATTTACATAAATTTTATTTTTGAAAGACTTAGGCAAAGTATACAGTCAGACTTAAACAGAGAAATATTTTAAGCAGCATAGCAAAAATAACACAGGTGTACATTTATATACAACCAAAATAGGAACGGTGAGCAGTAGGAACAAAGGACAAAGTCCTGACAGCAAACACAGCAACTTCCACATATCCCTGCTCCCACAGACACCTCATTTCCCTAGGAGAAGACATTATCTTTTCTCCCAGGAAACTGACAGGGTCACCATAAGGACTTCAAGCACGACTGTAAAGTAAGAGTTACTTCTACCATGTTAACACACTTAGGCAGCCCAGTCTTCCCAGGGTTGTTTGTCTGCATGTCCTTGTGGTTGTTAGTAAGAACAGTCAGGAAAAAGATCATTTTCTTCACAGATGCATGGTGCCTTTTAATGCTTTTTGGAGGCTCATCGTATTCCTGGAAACACTGGACAGGGCAGTGCTTCATGGGTGACAAACTCCACTGAGACTCGGACTAACCTGCCCTTGTGAGGTAACTCCTTAGAGTGACGCTAGAATTAGAACTCGGAAGCACTAATCTTGAACTAGTGTGTCCCCACGATGGGCGGGCCAGCAGCTAAAGGATATGCACAGCAGGAACTTCCAGACTCACTACAAATACAAACCGTTGCCCCTGACAAGGAGGCGATATCCCGGACCTCTGCATGCAGACATTTCCAGTTAGGAATGACTGGCAACCCATGTTTTCACTCAGACCAGGGCTGTGTATTATGAGGTGCTAGGTTTTTGTTTTGTTTTGTTTTGTTTTGTTTTAAGTTACATGCCCTGACAGTTTTAATCGGAAGAGCCCTGGTGATGAAAATTGACTATATTAATATGAACCAATTGATGGCTTCAGATATTTTATCCGTCCTGTGGTCCCACTCTAATATGAAGCCATGTTTTGTACTATGGTTACTTTATCTCCTATCTCAGAACAAAGAACTCACAGAAACAAAAATATTAGAAGTGTTTTCAAAACTATATAACATGCTTCGCATTGAAAACTGAGAACAATGGTAAGAATTGTAATATTTCCGATACTGGTTTTTGGTTTTCTAAAGTCTTAGCTTATACAGCTGCAGTCTGAAAGAAAGGTTTGACAGACATTTACATTTTTTAAATGTAAAAGGATGGCATTTAGATACTTGGGTTTTGCTGTATTTGGGTGATGCCAGCCTACAATCAAAAGTGTGATTTGAAAACAAGAAAAAGAAACAGCCTACCTCTACCATAGCTACATGCTCTCGGTGTCAGTACTAATCTAAAGGTTTAGTATTCCCCTGGGTGGATCCACCACAGACAAGAGCAGGCCATTTTGCCCATGATTCTTTTTTTTTAAAGGAGGGTTTTTTGTTTGTTTGTTTGTTTGTTTATTCGTTTGGTTTGGTTTTTTGAGACAGGGTCTCTCTGTGTAGCCTTGGCTGTCCTGCTTTGTTGTAGACTAGGCTGGTCTCAGACTCAGAGATCTGCCTGTCTCTGCTTCCCAAGTGCTGGGACTAAAGGTGTGCACCACTACATTCAGCTCATCAAAAACATGTTTTAGTAAGTGCAATCAAGAACTAAATAACAAAGCCCCAGTGTCTGTGTGCCAGGCAGAAAGAGACAAACTCTGTGCCATGGACACCTTCTAAGAGTAAAAAGGTATCAGGTTTTTTGTTTATTTCTTATCCTTGGCATCTTGCCTGGTATGTGCAAATGGCAAGGCGGTGGTGCCTCTCCATTTGACACCTAAGCATTTTCTAAATAGAAGGACAAATTGTAGTCCAGTTTCCACAAGCATAAAGTCACCCTACTCAACCACCTGCTGGTCAGTCTAGGAATAATGGCCTTAACCAACCCATGGGGCAATGACTCAACCTTTAGAATTCTTTGGCTCATTTTAGTCCAGTAGCTAGAAATAAAAATTTCATGATAATACCCACTTCTCCTTGGTAGAAGTCATAAGCCTTGTTTAAAGCAGTCATCCCTGCAGGACTATGCTGGCACCAGAAAGCTCGTCTTAGGGAGTTTGGAGGAGTCCTAGCTGTTCTCTAAGGGCAGCCAGTGCGGAGAGCCCCTGTGTAGGAGGGAAGGCCGCCCTCCAGCCCCTGCTCTCTGTGATCAGAAGGATGTAGACTCTCTGCTAACAATCACAAGATATGGGACATTTGCTTTCTTTTCTCCCTCGGTTCAGTCACCTCAGGTTGGATTCTACAGTGCGGTTTGGAATTTTTTATTTAGTCTTGGCTGAAAGCTGAAAAGGGCCTCTGAAATTTTGCTGCAGACTTCAGAAGAGGACCTGCATACTGATGAAGACCAGAAACCTCTTTGCTTTGTGATAACCTTCAAAAATAAACGAGTCTGGGGCTGAGATGTCTCTGGTAGCAAGTGACAGAAGGAGGGCTTGCCTGGTACATGGAGTTCTAGGTTAGAACCACAAAAGCAAACAAGGCCCCCAGCCCCTCAAAGAGCACTCCCCACCCCCCATGGTTTCTGCATTTTGGTTCATTCACCTGAGTTCCACCACCAAATCAGGTTTTATAAAGGACATTAATAACCTGAAACATCTGAATCATTTTTGAAAAATCCTTACTAAATAATCCCCAAATTTGAAGTAAGCCACCAAAGCCATTCCTGCAGCTTCTATGTCAAAGGGCACATGAATGGACTGCCGCCGGGTGGATTTCATGACAAGCACTGGTCTAGGGACGATGATGGGCAGGCCTGACAGCAAATGGTGGGGGAGGGGCTCCAGGGATGTGAAGGGCTCTATGTATAACAGAGGAAAGAACCCCAGAAACTCCATGCTGGGGGTTCAGCCCAGGCAAAGCAACTCCTGATTCATTCTTTGTCTCCTCCTTCCTAGCCAGGGCATGTTACAGAATTCTGAGACACATGCTAGACTCTTGTAAAAAATAAAACAAAACAAAACCCTAAGAATAATTTTAGCTGAGAATAAAGCTCAGTGGGAGAGAGTGCTTCCTGGTATGTACAAGGTCCTGGGTCCAATTCTCAGTACCAGTGATGAGGACAATGACAATGTTAGAATTGCCAGCAGAGTATTTCCGTGCACAAAGCTAGCTCTACTCCTAGATTTCAGAAACAGCTCTCCAGTCACTCATGAAGCACAAGCCTGCTAATGACAAATCAGATGCATTTTCACAAGCCAGGATCTCTGTTTCTACTGTAATAAGGATGACTCCCACGGATTAGTCCACGTCACAAGAACCAAACAGCATGTTACAAGATACACTCAACAGCTTTGAAAACACACTTCGTAATTGATTTTCTCCCAGGCAACATATCTACCATGGAAACTCTCTCATTGACTCATTCAATATCTGAGCCAAAAAGCATGCTGACTTTGTTTCTCTTTTTAAACAGTGCTTATTTTTACTGCTCAGGGAGATGTCAGAGTGGGCAGACAAATGAGAAAGGAGAGGCCCCATGCAGCAGTCTCTAGACACCATGTGGCCTTTTCTCCTTAGAAACGTCTATGTTGTAATTGCCTTTTTAATTATTCCAACATGTTTACATGGAGACCTTCTGTAGCACTTTACATAAGGCGGAATTATGTCAAACTTTGAAGTTCAATCTGTCCCATTAGTTTTTAATGCACCCATTTTGGTAAATACTATTCTACAAAGTGGTACTAAGATGTGACCAAGGACCCCTGCTTTCCAAATTAGGGGCTTGGAATTACTTGATAATAAACACTATAGTACATAGTTTTTACCTTGGTACTAAAAATGTCTTATTTGGAAGAAGAAAATAAGATTCTGGATCAATTAATGATATGTAACACTGACAGACAATTACATACATCAGGTGACAGTGACAAATACTGGCCCCAAAAAGCAGGTGTGCACTGGGTCAAATGCCCTTTTTTTGGGGGTGAGGGTGGGGTCTCTGTGTAGCCGTGGCTGTCCTGGAACTCACTCTGTAGACCAGGCTGGCCTTGAACTCATTGAGATCAGCCTGCCTCTACCTCCAAAGTGGTGGGATTAAAGGCGTGCGCCACCACTGCCTGGCTTCATCGTGTCTTTTCAAATAAGTTTTCAGCCATTTATTTCAACTTACCTGCCAGAAAAATAGCATACAGAGGCACTGCATCCTGATGCTGGGTTGCAAGAAACAGGGGGCTTTCCCTCTGGCTGTGCAGGTGAGATGCTTTGCTTTCCGGCTGTCATGTGTGTTTGACAACTGGCTCAGCATCAGGACCTGCATTTCCTGTGTGTCTCTGTTTCCATTGATAAGTACCAGTTAGAAGCAGGTACCCAGCTCCTTCACTGACTACCCAGACACTGAGCTGACCCCTAATTCCATTAGCTTTAAGTGGCAAATAACCAGTATTATTTGGGGAGACTGTTAAAGCTTTCTTATTTTGCAGTTTTCATATGATTGGTTTTGAGAGCTGCTATCAAAATGACTATGTACAGAGAAAAAAAACAAGACATGTGGATATATATATTAAATATTTTATAAGTTATACAATAAATAACACTAAAAATAATGTCAAATTATGATTTCAACTTTGCCTTCCTCATTTTTAAATATAAATATATTTTTAAAAAATTATGAATTTAGACTTTACCCGAGAGTTTTAGAGCATTCTCCATGGAGTCTGCAAACTTACTAAGCAGATGGTCTGCTTTTGGTCACTTGTCTTTTAAGTACAGAATTCCTACTAAAACTCAAAAGTCAATAATAGAGCTTTCTTCCCTCAACTCAATCTGTGAGGAATTCTGTAATACAATGTAAAGGTTCCTCAATGTTTCAAAAATAATAAATCTCACGACGTCTCGACCTTACGAGAATAAAGGAGAGCACTTCTCTGGACTGACCCCTGAACACTTCCATGCAGAGTGCACCCTGACGCTCCCCACCTGAGCAGCATATTTCAGGGTGGGAGTCTCCTGGTTAATGCACTGAGAAGTTTCAGTGTGGAGACACAACTCTAGTACAATCTGGAATACAATTCAAACATTTTCATAAAGAATCAAGGATGCTCAGCTCTTTTTTACTGCTCAGGGAGATTTTTCCTGTAGAAATAAAGATACCCACATACAATTCTAGAAGATCCCCTCATGTTTTAGGCACTGGAAAAGCATATATCAGAGTGGAATTTAATGTACTTCTCCAAAGGTCCTTAGTGATACTCTTGGGAGTTATTAGACCAAGCCCAGTGATCAAGTGCCCTGTTCCTATGACTTCCACAAGACTCTACCAATGCTCTTCACCACCCATTCCTGATTCTTGAGAATGAATTAAACTTCCACAAGTAGACTTCACCAAGAGCTGACTTCAGAGGACACATCCTTCCTTATGAACAGCTGTCTCCTCTACAGAACTCCAAGCTTCTGTGTCTCTGGGCTACAGTAAGAATGGAGTTCAGTGTCTGCATCCTGGGACCAGGGACTGACAGAGAGGAACCTGTAGCAGGCTGTTTCCCTTCCCTGTAGGTGGCCTGCTCGCCTTGGCTGTTTGTCCCTTCATGGAAACAACTCAGCACGGTCCCCAGCAGCTGTCTCCATGTGCCCCCAGGAGGGGACTGCCTGGCTGGCAGAGCCTGCTGTGTATGAGCAAGGCCGCCCCCACTGTCCTCTTCCAGCCTGCTGAGTCCCACGTGACTGTGTCCTCGGAGCTATGTTTGATCCCTTTCTCGGACTTCTTGTAACCTTCTCTCCAGGCGATCCAGCTTGGCTAGATTTTCCTTCAGCAGCTTGCTGTCTGGAACCAGCCTCAGGGCTCTCTCGTAATAGGCCCTTGCAGACACATAGCTTCCCTGAGGGGGGTGGGTATAGAAAAAGAGAAAGACTGCTCAGCACAACCCTCTGAGGATGGGAGAAGACCCCCCTTCCTCTGACTGCCAGTTAAGTTCCCCTAAGGAAACCTTATCTGTGGATATTGTGATCCTTATCTCTTGGGTGCTTTAGGGGAATCCATTTGTTTTAAGAACCGGACCAGCTGGAGAACGTGGAGGCTGATGGCTACACCATAAGGTTCAACGGCAGAAACACAGATTTCAGCTTTCTTACTACAGAAAAGGAGATTGTTATTTTGTAGTGTTCTCAGGAGGTCAGCACAGGGCTGCTGTTCTTTGTAAGCAAATAGGCTTGGGGTGGGGGTAGAGATGGAGGGAGAGCAATAATTAAACAGACATCCATTTTATCTTTCGTTTGCTCTAATTTTCAGCTGAAACACATAAGCAGCCTGTGCCTAATGCCAGTTTTACACAATGCAAGACTTGATTAAAAGATGGACCCGGGGCTGGAGATATGGCTCTATGGTTAAGAGCACTTGTTCTTTTAGAGGACCCTGGGGTTTGGTGCCATTCACAGCACACACATGATGGCTTACAACCATCTGTACCTCCAAGGGATCAAACACTCTCTTCTGACCTCTGTGAGCACTTCATCCATGGTACCCATACATACATACAGGTAAAAACTCATACACATAAAGCAAATAAATCTTAAAAAAGAAATTTAAAGATGGACTCAGGTTTATCTCCTAGCCAGGGTATGTGGTGAAAAGCACCAGCCAGACACTTGCTGCAGGAGGGGAGAAGGAATGTGACCTCTGACCTGCTGAGCACACCTGCTCCCACTTCTGTCAACACTGTTTAATAACATGTGTGCCTGGGCCCAGCTGATCACTGACCATTGGTCACAGCTAGTAGCTTTTCCTATTACCTTCTTTACGGCCTAATGCATCATCTTCCGCCTCTGGTGCAGCCTTGCAGACCTGAGCTCTGCAGAACCCCAAGACTCAGACTGCTACAGAGCTTTTGTTGTCTGTTTCCTCTGCTCACAAGGCCCAGGAAGCTCATGAGACTTGCAGGACTCCTGAGGCCCCTCTCTGAGGTTACATAAGCAGTAAACAGTTGCTGGAAGTTGAGGAAGGAGACTCAGGTGGCTAAGACTCATGGAAGTTGGGCAGGCAGCTCTGGAGACACAGCTGAGACGGGCTTTCTGTGAGTCACACACACTTCTGTGAGTAAAATAGAAACTCACTGATTTACCAAGCTGGACTTAAGCAGGACTCTTTCCTTGGCCTGCCCTATCTGAGGCATAGATGTTTACACCTTCCCCAGGAAGCTGCCCGATTTCTTCCCACTCTAAAACAACAAATTGATTTTACATCATCCTCAGCTGCAGCTCCCATGTGGGTGGACACCAGAGATGTTCTAAGTTTCTATCACAATTCAAATTAACACCTCTCCAAGCTAGCAGCTAATGCTCACCAAGGTGTAAGTACACCAAGGTGTAAGTATCTTCCCACATGTGTTTGTGTGTCAAGAGCTTAGATGCTGCCTGACACAGTGAGACCTCAACAGAATGCTAGAGTTGACCCCATCACTGGGTAGGCTGTTCAGTCTCTATAACTCACTGTCTAGTTCTCATGGTGTTTATGTGTACAGCTAGTGTAAGAGGGTGTGGAAATGCTGAAAAAAAAAAAAAAAAAAAAAGAAGGAATTGTCCACTGAGAACCCAGCACTGGCTTGTGTAGTTATATCCGACAATGCTGATGAAAAAGGCCAAGCTTACTTGGGGCAAGGAGCCCAGTTCTGCTGCATTTCTGTTACCTCCAGCATCCTCCAAGTCTCTGGTTTCAGATAAGCCCAGTGTACATCTCGGTGCCTGCACGCTTATGGGTCTAAGACATCGCAAGATACTCCACACGCAGCCCTCAAGCTGTCCTTGGAGGCTACCTACCCTGAATCTAGGCCTCATCCTTAACCTTGGTATTGTTTCAGATCACTGGGTTTCTACTTTTTTGCACAAAATATGTGTGCCCTCTCTCCTTCAAATTGCTCTATTCTTGATTAAACTGTAAACCCTGTTTATTTTTTTAAATTATATCCCTTAAGTCAACAATTCTAAGTCTATGGTATTTAGGAACTGTAACAATCTGATTTCTAGAACTGAATTTTCATTAATTAAGACTAGAATCCATCTATCAGTCATACCAGACACGTTTCCTATGCCCAGCTGCTGGGGCCAGTCACTGCTCCTTGACAGTGAAGATACAGAACATGCTCATGCCAGAGAGTTCTACTAGACAACAATATTCTGCAAAGCATGGATGGCCATCACGAAGCCATGCTGAAACAGAACTTTGAAATATGGCTTGGCTAGCAGGAACTCATGAACTTTAGACCAACAGCTGTGGAGCCTGCATGGGACTGGACTAGGCCCTCTGCACAATCGAGGCAGTTGTGTAGCTTGGTCTGTTTAAGGGGACCCTGGTAGTGGGATCAGGATCTATTCCTGGTACATGAGCTGGCTTTCTGGAACCAATTACCTATGGTGGGACACCTTGCACAGCCTTGATGCAGGGAGAGGGGCTTGGACCTGCCTCAGTTGAATTTACCAGGCTTTGCTGACTCCTCATGAGAGGAGGAGGGATGAGAGGGGGATCTGTGGTTGGTATGTAAAATGAATAAAAATTTTCTTAATAAAAAAAAATATGGCTTGGATGATGACATCCCATTAGAGCTTGAAATTCCAGCCCATCTCCTTACGTCATCTTGTGTAAAAGTTCAGGGAACATAACAGACAGTGAGCATCCCTCACCCCAAAATGCAAAATGTTCAAAGCCTGACACTTTCTGAACAGACAAGATATCATAAATAGAGGATTCTGTAACTGACCTCATGGAATGGCCTACCTGTCAAACTGCAGACACACTAAAAATATCCTATACAATTACTGCAGGGGCTGCATGTAAGGGCAAAAATGTGAGAGGTGGAGTGAATTTTGCAGTTAGACTTGATTGTCTACATCTGAGGCACTTCAGGTCACAGCACTGACCTTAGACACATTGTGTGATTGTGTCCTTCCTTCCTAGGACTGCAACAACCTTCAGTGTTTTTTTCCCCATCTCCTATGCCACCTCCTTGCAAAGCCTTATTTCAACTCTTCACCTCCATAAGCCTTGGAGGCCTATACTCCCCAGGCACAGGGCAGGAGCCAGGGCCAGCATGGGTGACATTGTGATGAACACTCCTTGCAAAAGACACAGGAAGTTCAGGATTGTTCCTGCACAGCCAAGCTGTGCCCACTACACACATTATTCAAATTTACCCACAGACTTGTTAAACTATGAGTATGGGAGTTTCCTAAGCTCAGGCTAATCCATGATGTTTGCAGTGACAAAGGCTGATCATTTTAATGAATGTCAATTACATTTTGCTGCAGGCCGCAGGAATATACTATAAGAACTCAGCTGGTTATGGCAAAGTCACTACCTGGAGGGATCAAGGATTTCCTCCAGAGGAAGCCAAATTCCAAGGAGCTTTTGGTGTTATTTGGCTTGTTATAGATCAGCTGTATTCTGTTATGAAAATCATGTGTGCCTTCATAGTTCTCCCAATTGACTTTTCCCTAAGAAGGGCTAACAGTGTGGACTGATCACTCTCTGGACATACACATTCCAGGACTTTGGAGAACAGCCTCAGGAAAGGCTTTCTCTAGAATCAGATATCTCCCTTAGCCACTTTCAAGGACTACAGGAAACACCACCCAGGTGGGCGCCCAACTTCCGAGGACTTACAGTGATAACAGTTCACATGCTAGTCACCTGACTTAAGGTAAATTCCACAAGGAGACACTGCCTAGGTCAGGTGGACATTAGGTAATAGCTTTATACAATTTAGCTTGGACCCTCCCTTCTTACACCAGGACTTCGAGAGAACAGGACGGAGAAGAGAAAAGAGAATGGAAGAACTAGATGGGTAAGAACTTGAGAGGAACAAACTGAGATGGGGAAGAACTAGATTGAAGGGCTAGAAGAGAGTACTAGAGGAACAAGATGGAAGATGAGGAAGAGTCAGGTGGGGAAGTACTAGCTGAGTAAGAACAAGCTGAAAAGGCCCTAGATGAGGCAGAATTAAGACGAGAGAATTAAGATAGAACTTAGAGGGAGCAATAGATAAGTATAGAGAGAAATCAGGCGAGAAAGGAGCTAGGCACGAGAACAGAACTGAAGCTGTGTATAAAGGATGTTATGCCAGAGGAATTAAAGCAGGTGGACTATAGAGTTCGGTGTGCTGAGATTCTATTTCCAGAAAATAGTCCTCGCCATTAGTAGTTCTCTCTCCTGAGCCCCTGGGATGTATAATATTAAGGCTGGTCCCTCTAATATTATACAAGAACATTTGAAAACAATATACTCAGTAGATATTTCCTCAATCTCCAGAGCTCTGTCCTGTGAACATACAGCCTTGAGTTCAGATACATAATAATTATACTATTTTTCCTTTTGAATGCTCTTGGGTATATTCTTTCTACTTCAAATTAACAACTGAACTTTAATTTTTGTTATATTCCACCTGGGAAAGTTATACATTATTCTAAAAAACAACTATTGAATATTTAAAATAATGCACTATTCTTAGGAAAGTCCACTCTGTTTGACAGACGTTGCTGAACATCCCACAGTACTGTGGGCCTGTGACTGAGCGACACCTCTTAGGTTCCCCACATCAGGCAGACGTTGTTCCCGAGAGCCCCTTTCACCCTGCTGTCTTCCTCAGAGTGCTCAGGTGCCGGAGGGAGGAAAACACCAGCAGGCCTCTTGGAAATTCTCATCACTACACTATCCTTCACCCCTGCAGGGTCTGACAGAAGCCTGAGGGCAAGCTAGCCCACAAGTCACACCCTGGCATCTCTGTGAAAAGCCCTTCAAGGACCCAGCTTACTTGGCACAAAAACCCAAGCTCCAGGAATCGCTTTTTAGGCCTCACTCTCGGGCCTCAGCGTCCACCATCTCCTTTAACCTCCTCTGACCAGTCATGCTGTCTGCTTACCATTTTCCACACACAAGCACCTTCAGCCTCAGACCTCTGCATGTGCTCTTCATCTGTCCACATGACTTGACCCCTTCAGATCCCTGCATTCTACAGGAGCCTTCTCTAAGAGCCCTGTCAGCACCCCTCTCCTTTACTTTTTTTCTTCATACACATCTTACTATCTGCCGTGTGTACATGTGTACTTATTGCCTGTCACCCCAAACTAGAACATCAGTTCCACCAGGACAGGAGTTTCTGTCTTGTCTGATCACTGTTACATGCCCAGTATCTAGACGTGCACCTGGCATACAGGATGGATGCTCAGTAGAGATGCCAGTAAGATGATGAGTACATGCACGAATGAATCACAACACATCTTTGACTTTATTGGCTACAAACAACGCCACCCACCCAGGGTCACTTTCGATCATTCTTGGCAGAAAGACTCACCCAAAGTTAACTTTAGGGGGTGGGGACCAAAGCAGACAAACATGTTTTCCACTAAGAGGTTAGGGAATAAAATATGTTTTCAACATGGAAAATAAAGGGGCAGGAGAAATGCCTCACCAGTGAAGCATACTGCTCTTACAGAGGACCCACTTTCAGGTCTTAGCACCCATGCTGGGCATCTTACAAAGGCCCTTAACTCCAGCTCTGGGGGCCCACCATCACCCTCTGCTGGCCTCTGAGGGCATTGCACTCATATCCCACAATCACACATAATGAAAAATAGGAAATAGTAAAGCATATTTAAATTAACAGTCTGGTAATGCTGAGGAGTTGCCAAGCTTCACAGGGTCAGTGCACACAGACCTCAGCTGCTATCCGATAACCCTTCTTTCCACACATGTGATTTTCCTTATGATCAGCAGTATAATGGAGTTAAGTTTATAAACATTTAAACAGTTCCATAATATTCACGATTCAGAAAACACAGCTCTTCTGAATTTTACTTTCAGAATGCCTGTTTTAAGTATTCAAGTGATTTCAAACAGAAAGTGAACAGTGGCTTCTAAACCAGGACGAGAACACAGTGAGTACCACTCCTACCTGGATGTGCCGGATGCCACCCATGTTCATCCACGCCTGTGCCTGGTCAGGGTCCAGGGTCACAGCAGCCTCATAGCTCTGAGCGAAGAAGGAAAGCTTCATGTTAACACATGAGATGCATCTAAGGTGCCACAGAACTGTACAAACCCCAGCCCACATGGAGACCCTGATCGCTAACAGCCACTTAGGAGCTGGCAAGTTTAGTCTGTTATTGTTTTTAGAGTTGATGGTTCTGAAGGGCCTCAGGGGCTTCTATGATAGCACATATATGGCACGCCACTGGGGAACCAGGGATTTCTGGAACAGCTTGTTTCTCTGGTTCTGCAAGAAAGCTGTGTTTGATAGTCTTCCTCATCCATAAATGAGCTGATAAGGAACACTGCTGTCAGGATTATAGAATCCAAGGCGGGTAGTTCAGTGCAGAACACAAGCTCAGCCTGTGTGAGGCCCCGGGCTCCATCCCCAGCACTCAAATATACAAACAAACAAACACATAAGTAAATTAATTAATTAACTAATTAATTAATGAAAAATCAGAGAATCTGAGGTGCTCTTCTAGCTGCTCAACCATGGCCTAGCCCCTTCAACCTCCAACTTGTTGCTAAGTATCTAAAGCAGCATGCTTACGTTGTTTTATAGGGGTCATGACACCTGTTTTCTCTTCTACCTTTTGGAAGCTCTTCAAAGCTGAAATGTAGTGGCACACTCCTGTAATTTTAGCTGCTCAGGGGCAAATGACTGATAACCTTAATGATGAATGTTTACATTTTTTCTTTTGTTTTTTTTGAGACCAAGTTTCTCATTATAGCCTTGTTGCCCTGGAACTCACTGGCCTTGAACTTATGATCCTATTGTCTCTGCCTCCAGATATATCACCACATCCTGCTAACACAGGAATGGTTTTAAACATTTGTGTGTGTGTGTGTGTGTGTGTGTGTGTGTGTGTGTGTGCTCACACACATAGGTACATGCATGTCACTGCAAACATGTGGAAGTAGAGGCCAACTTGGGAGGAGTCAGTATTCTTCTTCCACCAAGTGGTCCCAGGTGGTCAGGTTTGGAGGCAAGTGCCTTGACCCACTGAGCTATCCGGCCATCCCTGACGTGATACTTACTAAGTTTCAGAAGAAAAGTCACTACAAGATGGATGGTCTAGAGGGGCTCCTGGGGAAGACTGCATGACCCTATGTAAAGACCGAGCCCTGGGAATAAGAGGAAATCTAGAGGTGATGGCAGGTGTCATAGACACATACATGCCCAAAGCTCCTTGGGCTCCCGTCCAGCTGTGACAGAGGTTCTTGCAGACAAAACAGACAGTGTAGGTGGCTCTTCAGAATTCTGGAACATGAAATGCTTTGAATGTTTTCTAACCATGAAACTTGAAG
>CABHPP010121661.1:26533-52733 GCA_902168425.1 Peromyscus attwateri | reverse complement strand
TTACGAATCACTTCTAATGGCTGTTGTACAAAATATTGGCACAAAGTTGGACTATTCAACATTCCCTGAGGTAGGACCCTCCATTGAAATCTTTTAACCGGTTGAGAATTATTATAAGTAGGCACTGTGAAAGCAAATCTTTCTCTGTCTTTTTCTTGTAAAGGTATTGAAAAGAAACAGTCTTTTAAATCAATAACTATGAGAGGCCATCCTTTTGGTAACAAAGTAGGCAAAGGAATTCCAGATTGTAGAGAGCCCATTGGCTGAATTACTTTGTTAATTGCTCTAAGATCTGTTACCATTCTCCATTTACCAGATTTCTTTTTAATAACAAATACAGGAGAATTCCAAGGGCTGGTTGATTCTTCAATATGCTGAGCATTTAACTGTTCTTCTACCAGCTCTTCTAAAGCCTGGAGTTTCTCTGTTGTTAAAGGCCATTGCTGAACCCATACAGGCTTGTCTGTTAACCATTTTAAAGGTAGAGCTGTTGGCATCTTTGGGAGATCATCAGTTGTTGTGCCCTGTTCTTGTATAATATGGATGGCTGGTGACCACTCAGAATAATGTCTTCTAATATTTCTTTCAGAAACATGTGCTAGTTTATTATTTGTTTCTGAGACTGGAGGGATGTTAATCTGAGTATTCCATTGTTGCAACAGGTCTCGACCCCACAGGTTCATAGCTATGTTAGCCACATATGGCTTTAATTTACCTCTTTGTCCTTCTGGACCTATACATTCGAGCCATCTGGCACTCTGTTTTACTTGAGATAATGTCCCAATTCCTAACAGTTGAACATTTACCTTCTGAAGAGGCCAAGTTGGATGCCAAAATTCTGGTGCAATTATGGTAACGTCTGCACCTGTGTCTACCAGACCAGACAACAAGACACCATTAATTTTTATTGTTAATTTTGGTCTTTGTTCATTAATAGAAGTTTGCCAAAAAATTTTCTTTATGCTTTTTCCTGAATTTTCTATTCTCTCTGTTTCATCATCCTGACCAACATGATTTATTTCGATAGGCATTTGGTTATTCAATCGCTCAGAGCAGGGATTTCCTCTACGACTGCAGGAAAGGTTTGAACTGGATTTGCTGTGGGGGCCTCCAAGAGGCCCCTCTGGGAGTTTCCCGAAGCCTGAGGCAAAGGATTACCTTGTCTGTCCCTTGTTGATCTACATTCATTGGTCCAATGTTTTCCCTTACCACATCTTCTGCATACTCCAGAAGGAAGGGGCATTCTGTTACCATTGTTCCTTGAAGAAACATTGTTCCTAGGAATGACCTGTTTACAGTCCCTTTTCAAATGTCCTTGTTTTCCACATCCAAAACATCTAACATTCCTCAAACCTTTTGAAATTGCTTCTCCTACCCACGTATCATGCTGGTCATGAGTCTCCACATTAACTGTGTCTCTGATTCAGTCTTCCAAGGGTGCAGATCTTGCCTTTAATGGCCTGATTATACTTTTGCATGCTGCATTCGCATTCTCAAAGGCCAAAGATTCAATTATTATCCGACTAGCGTCTGAATCGGGGACCGTTCTCTTTACTGCTGAAGCCAGTCTTTGTAAAAAATCTGTGAAAGATTCTTTTGGGCCTTGTGTAACTTTTGTAAATGACTCAGCTTTTTTTCCTGGTTCCTCAACTCTGTCCCATGCATTCAAGGCTGCCGTTCGACATAGAATTAAGGTTTGGATATCATATAGACATTGTGTGTGTTCTGAAGCATATTGGCCTTCTCCAGTAAGCTGATCCTGGCAGACCTGTATTCCTTTATCCCTCCATTGTTTTTCTATGTTTTTAGCCTCGTCTTGATAAAAAACGTGCCACTGGATCCTCTGACTTGGCTCTAAAACCGCTTGTGCCAAGTCTCGCCAGTCCTGTGGTGTAATCCTATTATATGTAGACCAAGAGTTTAACATTTGCTTTACATATGGGGAATGCATGCCATAAGATACTATTGCCTCCTTAAACCTTTTTAAATCCATCATGTCAATTGGAGCCCAAATATTTTGTGTAGTCATTTGATCAGGCGACTGCTGTAAGGTTACCGGATAAATTAAGGGTGACTGTGTGAAAACAGGCTTTCTTTCTGTAACCTTCTGTTCCACAACTTCACTCTTAATTTCTTCTGTCTGAGTTTCAGGTTTAACAAGTTTTTCTAAAACTGTCATCCTGGCATTTAAATTGACTATCTTTTTAAATAGTAAAATGAGTAGAAACATAGTAACCAACTGCATAATCCGATCAATAGTAATCATCCCATACAGTTGTTCCATTGTCACACTGCCTAAAATTGCAAACAAAGCCCAATCTTCCAATGCACACAGAAAACCCATTTTTTTTTAAATGTGGAAAAAATTTCTGTTAAATAGTTTCCTTTAAAATATTTGATATGTTAATTGACTTACCAAGTCTTCGCAGAACAGTAGAAATCCGAGGGAATTTCAAAACAGCCACCTAGTGTCCAAGATGAATTGAGAGAGAGAGAGAGAGAGAGAGAGAGAGAGAGAGAGAGAGAGAGAAGGCAAGAGAGCAAGCAAGAAAGCGTAGCTACGAAAAGCTTAAATCCAGCCACGTGTTGCGGCTTGAGTGGAGAGGGGGGGAAGGGAGAGAGAGAGAGAGAAGCCCTGGCTAAAAGCTTAAATCCAAACACGTGTCCCCGCTTGAGCGGAGTCAAGCCTGGGCTAGGCTTCCTTAAACTCCAACCACGTGCGTTTGCTTTACAAGCAGGGGCCCTGTTGGCAAGGCAGGCCTGAGTTGTTTGTAGCACCGGCTTTTAAGCTAACCACTTGGGGCCTGAGGCCAAACCGACCTTGGCCCGGCTAAAGACCAGGCCGTCCGGAGCCGACCGCCGAGGCGGGAAACCGGACTGCCGCGAACCCGCCGCGAGTCAAGCGGATTCTTGTCACGTTGGGCGCCAAATGTAGATGTAACCGACCGCCTTATTAAATAAGAAACACAGAGCCAATGTAAAGGTGAAAGCCCAAGAGGTCAGAGCAGAAGCTTACCCGCTTTCCGCCAGCTAGCTTCTTCCGCCAAGAGAGCTCTCCGAAAGGGAGCTACTTCCTGTGCGTCTGATTTATAAAGAGTTCTGGTTCTTCCTTCTCATTGGTTATAAACACAACTACGTGGCTGTCTCGTCACTGCCTCTCTGTCCAGACCTCCCACGTTTTCTATGGTTGGTATTGAGATCAAGGGCGTGTGTCTCCAATGCTAGCTGTATCCTTGAACACACAGAGATCTACCTAGCTCTGCTTACCAAGTGCTGGGATTAAAGGCGTGCACCACCACCGCCCTGGCTTTCGCTATGGCTTGCTAATAGCTCTGACCCCTAAGCAACTTTATTTATTAACATACAAATAAAATCACATTTCAGTACAAATAGAATACCACTATAAAATACAACAAAAATTTTAATTAATTTTTACCTTTGATAATAGTATACTTGAATACAATACATTCAGCTTTCCTCACTGACCTCTCTCATCCCCTCCCACTAACACTAACTCCTTTAATTTAATTAGGGTTTCTATTGTTGTGAAGAGACACCATGACCACAGCAACTCTTATTAAGAAAACATTTCATTGGGGTGGCTCGCTTACAGTTTCAGAGGTTAGTCCATTATCATCATGGTGGGGAGCATGGCAGTGTGCAGGCAGATGCGGTGCTGGAGGAGCTGAGAGTGCCACATCTTGCAGGCAACAGGAAGTGGACTGACATACTGGGAGGTGTTTTAGAAACCTCAAAGCCCGCCCCCACAGTGACACACTTCCTCCAACAAGGCTGTACCCACTCAAAAAAAGCCACACCTACTAATAATGCCACTCTCTATGTGCTTATGGGTGCCAATTACATTCAAACTACCCCACCCTTCTTCCCAATTGATCACCCACCACCATCATATTCCTTTTTTCTTTCCTTATTTCCTCCCCCCCTCTCTCTCACACACACACAGCCCATGCAGTTAGTTACAGTCGTTGATTGCAAATGTCACGCCACATTTGGAAGACAGTGTCCTGTCATCCTTTAGCTCCATTTTCCTTCTGTCCCCTCTTCCATGGTGTTGCCTGGGCCTTGGAGGAGTTGACATGAATGTCTCATTTGACAAATAATACGTCCCTGCATTGACCATTGCCCACTGAAAAAAGAAGGTTTTTGACCAAGGCTAAGAGCAATACTAATATATGGGTCTAAATACATATATTTAGAAAGCAGTTTAACTGTCTGTCCATTTGGCAAATATCAGTAGTAGTTCCCCATAGAGCCTGTGACCTTCCTAGCCATAGGCTTTTGTCCAGTTCTGTAGCATCATGCATGTACTCCCTCCCATGGGGCATACTCCACATCCCATCAGAAAGCAATTGGTTACCCACAGAACACTCATGCCACTAATACACCAGTGGGTCTATCTTGCCAGGAAGTCCAGTACTGTAGCACCCAGAGTCTACAGCTGTTGTGACCATTGAGGATGTTTCCCCCCGACAGTCTGTATAGCATCTTCCAGTGCCATGAAGAGGCCAATAAGGAGGAAGCTTTCTGCTCTGTTCTAACGTGGCATCTCTGTATCCTGCATTCACAGTGTGTGGCATCCAAGCAATGGCAACGGCATGTATTATTTTGAGAGATCCTTGTCTGAAGGTATTCCACACCTGGCCCTGGGATTTTGGTTTGAAAAATCAATGGCTTCTTGGAGCCATGTTAACCACCCGTGAAGAGAATGTCTGTTTAATCTCCTTTTTATTAATAGCATATGTTTTAGCTGGCTGATGAAGTAGGAGGCGTCTTTACAGCTTTGATCAACCCTCTCCCCCGCCCCACAGGAAAGTGAATAAAACTGGAAAATATTATATTGAGCAAAGGAAGCCTGGCTCAGAAAGACAAATGCTACAAGTTTTCTCTCTCTTATGAGGCTCAGAGACTCAAATTTTTAGATAACTGTATTTAAGTTGGAACAAATGTGAGTAGAGCCCAGAGAGGAAGAAAGAGCCATGAGATGTACTGTTGGTTTTTTGTTTTTGCTCTTTTTGGGTGGCCCACCACCCAGCTGCCAAATAAATCACACTTGGAGGCTTATTCTTAATTATGAATGCCCAGCCTTAGCTTGGCTTGCTTCTTGCCAGCTTTCCTTAAATTATCCCATCTACCTTTTGCCTCTGGGTTTTTCCCATTCTCCCACTTCTGTAAATCTTACTCTCACTCTGTGGCTTGCTGGTTGTACTGGTTGTACTTGCTGGTGGCTGACCCCTGGAGTCCTCCCCTTCTCTGGTTCCTTCTCGATCTCTTTCTCTTTCCATATTTCTCCCTCTATATATTTTCTGTACCTGCCAGCCATACCTTTTTCTTTCTTCTGCCTTGCTATTGGCTATATTCATCTCTTTATTAGACCATCAGGTGTTTTATACAGGCAGAGTAACACAGCTTCACATAGTTAAATAAATGCAACATAAACAAAAGTAACACACCTTAAAGTAATATTCTACAACAAGGTATGTGGGAAGAAGGGGTCTGAAAGCATGATAGTAAAACACACTGTGGAAATAGAGCAGGGGAGACTAGAGGAACAGTTTAAAGGGAGTGGAGGCAGGGGTGGGAGAAAGGTTTGCACAGTGATTATCTATTTCTTTTCTTTTCTTTTTTTGTTTTTTTGTTTGTTTGTTTGTTTGTTTTTTGAGACAGGGTTTCTCTGTGCAGTTTTGTGCCTTTCCTGGAACTCACTTTGTAGACCAGGCTGGCCTCGAACTCACAGAGATCTGCCTGCCTCTGCCTCCCGAGTGCTGGGATTAAAGGCATGTGCCACCACCACCCGGCGATTATCTATTTCTTATGACTTCACTAAAATCACGTGCTCATTCTAATAGCTTCTTGTGGATTCTACTGGATCTCTGTGCAGGCTGCCTGTGGACAAGCACATGCTGACCTCTTTGGAACTGAATTCTGTTGTGTCATTCTTTATCTTATCGCAGTAGCAAGAACGTGTCAAGGAGAGGTGGTGGGCATGGCATCCTGGTCTTGTGGCCAATGCAAACGGCAGCCTCAAAGCTTTCAGCCTTCAGTACAATGCCAGCTTTGTCTCGGTACCTTAGTTAGCCTTGATTGTCACCTTGACACAGGCTAGAGTCATCTGGTGGGGAAAGTCTCACCTGAGGGATTGCCCAGATCACATGGGCCTTTGGGAATGGGGGGGGGTAGCCTTAGCCCATTGAGTAAGCAGTGTTCCTCCATGGTTTCTGTTTCAGTTACTGCTTGAATAAATTAAGTTCCTGCCTCAACTCAGTGATAGACTATGACCTGGAGTGTAAGCCAAAAAAGCCCATGTGTGCCTGGGGTACTTTGGGTCAAGAGTATCTTATCAGAGCAACAGAGTGCAAACTAGGGTACATGAATATCCTTGACACTGTACTTCTGATTCTCCTAAGTGCTGATCCTGGAGGGGGCTAAACTCGTGTGTGTGTGTGTGTGTGTGTGTGTGTGTGTGTGTGTGTGTGTGTATGTGTACACACACAGGACACTCACAGGACAGTGAGATCCAAAGAACTGACCAAAGCAAGGGCGTGGGGAGAGGGGTCTGAGAGCTAGTGAAGATGTGGGTCAGCAGAGGACTTGCTTCTCCAGGTCTGTTTCAGCCCCAGTTACCAGTCTCTGGTGATGAAGCTGCTTCCAGATCAGGACAGGGGCCCCTTCCCCCACGGGGTCCTCATGGTGTTCCCTGCAGGTTGGAAAAGACATGAGAACAGTGTGTCTACAGCTTCATCCCCCCAGTGACTGACGTCCTCTTGAGATAAGCAACGTAGCAGACAGTCCTATTTTGACACAAGTCCTCAAGACCTGCAGATTTTAGTTCTTTTCAAGTTGTGTCACCACACAGATGAAGAGACCGAGCCCGGGTGGGATGACACAGGCCACTTGTGACCAAAGGACCTGACATGAACCACTTCAGGGAGAAGAGCCGGGTTTTAGCTCACAGCTTCAGAGGGTCAGTCATCATGACAGAGCTGCCTGCATCGCAGTGGCCTGGAAGCAGAGAGAGGTGAACACAGAACAAGACATAGCCTGAAGGACATGCCCGCTTCCTCTAGCCACATCTCACTCACATCATTCACCCCCTCCCGGTAAAGCCACCTTATCTGGAATCAACCAAAGGGTTGCCCCACTCATTAGTCAGAGGGCTCTGGATCTAATTATCTGTAGAAGCAACCCCATAGACACACCCAGAGGCACCTTTTACAATCCCCTGTGCAGTTCTCAATCCAATCAAACTGACAAAAATTAACTGTCATCCCACTCGGTTTCAGTGATGGGGCTTCAACACAGGGCTTGCACTCAGGACCAGTAAACCGCCATCCCTCGAGCAGGTTCGGATCAGCAACCTGCCAGCTCTCAAGCACACAGTCTGCTGGCTTGGTGCTTAGCACTTGTGCACTAGGGGCTATAGAAGGTGAGAGAAGGAGCTTCCTTTGGCTCAGGACCTGCCCGCCCAGCTGTTTTCTCTGAGTCACCATTCCATTCCACTGTGACCGGATCACCCACCATCTCAGCTTCCCCAAAAGTGACATCAATCTCATCTGCAGCCAACTGCTCTGGGAACATCCTGCCCCCTCCACAAGCTCACCCAAGGAAAGCTTTGTTTCAGTATGGTAATTGATCTCTGTTTGGGGAGCATTCATATTCACAGAACGACAACTCTATCGTCAGAAAACTCCTAACCATTTAGACTTGTTAAAAGTTGTATTTCTGGAGACTCCCGTGGCTTTTAAATCATTATCTGCCGACCACTGGAAGGGTTTAATTGACTTCTCAAGCACAGCCCTCCATAAATCTCCACTAAGCAGATCCTCTCTGGTGAAGCCTGGTTCTTGCTGACAATGTCATTGTGTGCTGTTAGTTCTGGCGTCTCTCTCACCTGAGCCTGATGGTCCTGCTTAGATGACTCGTCATGTGCCTCAGGGAGAAGAGGCTATCCTGCTGCCTGGGCCACCAAAGTGTCTCTCAGATTTGTCATTTGAGTGTGTATGGATGTGAATTAAAATCAAATTCTTGTCTGCGAGGGACCCCCCCCATTTCCATGTGCACTTCTCCTTCTGGGGAACCTGATCATAAGAAGCTCAGCCATGCAGCTCTGAGGCCAAAGGTCAAGAGACTCCATCCACCCAGGGTGAGCTCTTGCCTGTGGTTCCAACTCCACCAGTAGGATTTCTCAGGTGTACCATGACACCTACTCACTGAACAAGCCCAAGTCACCTTTGTGAGTGTGGACATATGTGTGCACATGTGTGCATGAGCATGTGCTTGGACATGTTGGGGGGACATGTGTATACAAATGTGAGTGTCTTAGGGGCATGTGTGTGCATGAACATGTGTGTGCATGAACATGTGTGTGCATGGACATGTGTGTGCATGGACATGTATATGTGGAGGGTGTCTTAGGGTTTCAGTTGATTTGATAAAACATCATGACCAAAGGCACCTTGAAGAGGAAAGGGTTTACTTCACCTTGCAGCCTGTAAGCCCACCATCCAGGGAAGTCAGGACAGGATCTCAAGACAGGGACACGGGAATGGAGACCAGAGAAGGGTGGGCCGTGAAGAAATGCTGCTTACTGGCTTATTCACCATGGGTTTCTCAGCCCGCCTTCTTACAGCACCCAGGCCCACCAGTGCAGGGTGGCACCATCCATGATGCACTGGGCCTTCTCACATCAATCATCAATCAAAAAATGCACCACAGGCTTGCACAAAGCCCACTCTTGTGGATTCAATTTCTCAGTTGTGAGTTCCTCTTCCCAAATAGCTCTAGCTTATGTCAAGTTGACATCGAATTAGCCAGGACAGGGGCATGTATAAACATGTGTGTGTGTGTGTGTGTGTGTGTGTGTGTGTGTGTGTGTGTCAGGGGCATGTGTGTGTGTATGTATGTAGACATGCGTTTGCATGCACATATGTTAGTATGTCAGAGGTATGAGTGTATGGGCATTTGTGGGTGGGGCCTTGTGTGTGTGTGTGTGTGTGTGTGTGTGTGTGTGTGTGTGTGTGTGTGAACATGTATGTGTGAACACTTGTGAGTATTGAAGCATGTGTGTATGGGCATGTGTGAGCACATATATCTATAAAGCCAGAAGTGTGCTCATGGCACATGTGCATGTACAAGTATGTGTGTGTGTGTGTGTGTGTGTGTGTGTGTGTGTGTGTGTGTGATCATTTGCACCAGTGAGGCCAGTGGCTGCCCAACTAAACCAGGATTGGAACACTCACAATTTCTCAAGAGCAGGCTGACCTTTAGATTCTATTTGGACTTTTTCACACACCATTTGGGTAATGATTTTGGCTCTTTTAATAAATGGACAATAAAACCAAAGTCGAGGGGCAAAATGAAATGCCTTTGATGATCCGGCAATTTACAGCTGTCTACAAACAGCGGTGATGTCCCCGGATGAGAGCTATTTGGGGTAAGAGCCTTTGTCGGGATGAATCTTGGATGATTATGGCGTCTGAGCACCCTGACATGCTTCTCGACGTCCCTTTAAATGCCTGTGTTATGATTATGACTGCTGTCATTAGGGTCGTTAGCATTGTCTCGTCTGGAGAACCATCCCAAGGGACAGCAGACTGTTGTGAAGAAATTGTTCTACGATGCCTTCCTGAGAATGGGGCCTGAGAGACAGGGGTTGACTAGAATAGAGATAGTTCTTCTCCAGTCTCCTAGGGAGGCTGATGCAGAGCTTAGGTAGACTTCAATCAATATCCAGCTGAGGTGAGGCCTTTGTGCCTGGCAAGAAGCAGCAGAGACCAATGGCCAGGAAGGCACAGGCCAGCAGGGAGCCTCGGCACTGGGAGCATGCATGGATCTCACGCTCATGTCTGAATGCTCCAGTGCGCATCTCCATTCTTACTGAACTTGCCACAACCCATCAGGGAGCCCGTGGTTGGAGTGCTGTGTCTTGGATTCTTCTCCATTGCTCTAACAAAATGCCTGACCAGAGCAACTCTAGCCAGGAAGGAAGGGTTCATAATGGAAGTCCATGGTTCAACAGTACAGTCCGTCATGGCAGGGAAGGCATGATGGCTGGGTCCTGAGGCATCTGGTCACAGTGCAGCTGCTGTCTGGAAGCCAGAAGTGATGAATGCCAGTGCTCAGCTCCCTTTTTATTCAGCTGAGAACCCCAGCCCATGGAATTGTGCCCACCACATTCAGAGCAGATAATTCCTCCTCAGCTCAACTTCTCTAGAAACACCTTGGCACACACACTGAGAGGTATGCCTCCTAGGTGACACTAATCTCATCTAGTTGACAATCAAAATAAGCCATCACACTGACGTTGGATCATTGAGTATTCTGTAATATCCATGAATAGAAGGAGGGGCCGAGTTGAGCTTTGCAATGTGAGTACAGCTAGTTGCCCGTACTCAGAAGTTCATCAGTTTGGAACACAGACATATAACCCACATAGCCGTGGACTTTCCCTGAGTTTCCCACAGGCTTTGGTCACTACCCTTGAGTTTCTTGGTCAGGACAGATGAGTCCTGGGTCTTCTTACACAAGCACCCCAGCACAGTAGCTGCCCAAGTGACCATGCTGGCTTCACCCATGAAGGTGTACTTACTTAGATTAAACTATGTACAGTCAGGACCACCTTGCCAGGTGTGATAGGGCCTAGGCAGACCATTCTGCACCTGAATTTCCAATGCTATCTGCTTCCTTGTGCTGAGCCAAGGTCTCTCTGCATTGACTCACTGGTAGCTGCCTATCAACCAGTTTATCCAGGAAAACCCATCCCAGGGGTCAGACTCCAGGCATCAGGCAAAATGGTGTTACTCCCTGAATGGCTTAGCTGGGAGTGGAGAACAGCAGATTTATTTACTCCCCGGAGCCATGTGCAGTTCCAGGGACAGCGCCACGGGGGACATGCATGGCAAGTCCCACCCGCACTTGTCTCCCTGTCACATCCCTGGCAGCCTCAACTGTGACATCTCCCTGACAGCCTCATTTGCATATTTAGCCCAACTCCCTCACAACTTCACTTCACTCCAGGGCAGTTGTTGCAACAAGGGAGTCTGAAGCAAACTCCTTGTGCTGATGACAGGCAAGACCTAGACACCCAGGTCCTCACTGTGCCCTGAGTCCTTAAGGGTGACACCAATGGTGGGATAGGAACAAGGACTTCTGGAAGGCTGCCCCTGCTACTCTCAATGGTCTGCTGCTCCTTCCAGCTTCACTAATCTCATTAGCAGACACGAAAGGTCATCCAAGTTCTAGCGAATTCATGTGTAGTAAGTAGCCCCGGGTTCCTCTCCCGCCACTGGAGACGGGCTGGCTCTGACTCTGTGAATATTTGTGCCTGCTACCACATGCAACTCTGCACTCTCTGTGCCAAAGCACCCCAGGCTGGCTCCTCGGATGCAAAGATGAGAGAGATCCTTCCTGTTCCAGGTCATGACCAGCAGGAAAAATGGAAAAGTGAGCAGGGAATGGAAGTGTGAAACCCGGAAGTAAGGCACAGGCAAGAGCACTGAGCAGGGCTACTGGAGGGGGCACTCGGACGAAGGCATAGAGGGGGAGCGTTTTCTGGAGTCACAGACAGGGAGGCTGAGTGCAGGGCATCCTACAGGGAGATAGCCTTCTGTATAGGGACAGACCAAACCAAATGTGCCTTGATGCTATGATGCATATGGTTGAGTATGTCCCCATAGGGCCATGTGATGGGACCACATGGTGGTCACAGAGTGGAGATCTGAGAGATGGCGGGAGGTGGTAGATACTGAGGGGTCGACTTTGGAATGAATTGATGCCATTCTTGAGAGACCCACATTGGTTCTTCCCAGAGAGAATTGTTATCTCTGCCATGCCAGGCTTGCTGCTTCAACACATACTTCCATTTCCACGAGGCCCTCCTTTTCCTGTTCCCCAGTCATGTAGTGATACAGTCAAGGGAGCCTCACCCAGGCTGAGCCAAAGGGACCATGGTTCCTAAACATTCCGTCTTCCAAACTAAGCTGAATACACCGTTTTGTAAAGAATATAAGTTATCTGCTTCAAGTGATATGGTGTCATCAGAAAACAGACTGATATACTTGGCTCTGGAAGTAACCTTGAAAAGCCATTGCACTGGCAAACAAGGTCACTGGCTCAGGATGGTGCTTTACCAAGGCTTGGCTTCACCCTCTTCCCCGTGTGAGTAGAGGACACTGGCCAGCAGGGTGACCGCGGTTTTCATGGTGATTGACCATCATCAGCACAGGGTCAGGAGCCCAGAGGCCACTCCCTGCCTTCCAGAGCTGGAGGAAAGAAAGGATGCCAAACTCCACAACACAAAACATAGTCAGGACTCAGAAGCCACAGGGGCAGCTGCGAGGGAAGAACAGGGTTTTGAGTTCAAGACATTCTCTAGTGCACTTTGAACAGAAAAATTTAATATACATCCACAGAGGGCTCCTCGGTGTTTACGTTTATGTTGGAACAGGAGTGAAGCCCTCGGGGCTGGCTCAGCTCGTGGTTGACTTTGGAAGACCTGCTGCAGCCAGCTCACACACTCCGCTGCCTGCCAGCCAACAAGGACTGAGGAACTCAGTGACAAAAGTGAGCATACCAGCGTCTGCATTGTGCCAGGCTGTGCTCTGCACACAGACCAGGCCGTGAGATTCATCTGCACGGTAAATAGTCTTGGCAGGAAGAGGTTGCTGTCACCACCAGGGCACAGATGGATAAACTGAGGCTTATAGAGATTTCATGATTGACCTCAAGTCCCACAACTACTGAGTGAGCCTCCACCTACCTTCACAGCCCCTACCTTACGAATGGTCATTAGTGGCTGTGGAGGAGCTAATGGGAACCCCAGAGCATCCAGGACAGGAGAGGGTCCTGGAAAAGCAGCTGAATGGAGATGAGTCTTTCCCTAAAAGATGTGGTCATCCCCATTTCTAACTCCTGTAAATATACTGTAAAATGGCAAAAGGGACTTTGCAGACATCATTAAGGACCTTCACACAGGAGAGGTCTTGGCTTCCCCAGGTGAGCCTCATGCAATGCTTGGGTCCCTGCAAGAGGAAAGCATGAGGACCAGTCCTGGAGAGGTGGGAAGATGCTTCCATGAGAGCCAAAAGGAGGTGGCTTCTGGGAGTTACGGATAGCAAAAGTCAGAGGCTCACACTTCAACATGGATGCTATGACGGGTACCACAACTGCAGACTACGACAGTTCTGGAGGCTCGGAAGTCCCTGATGCGACCATCAGCAGATCTGCCATCTGGCAAGAGGCCCCTTCCTCAGAGCTTGTATTCTTGCTGCATCCTAATACATGAGTGGGGGGGTCTCCCCTGGATAAGAAGGACACCACTGTTGTGACCTCATCAGTTCTCAAAGGCCCCGCCTCACCTCCCAACACCACCACCTTGGGTTTAAGTCTCCACATGTGAATTGTGGAAGAACACAAGCATTTGAACCGTTACATCTTCCCAGAGCCTCTGGAAGGATGGAAGTCACTCTTGACTCTGTCCAGCAAGACCCATTTCAGTCTGCTGACCCCAGAACTGCAAGGTGATCACACATCTCTTCCATTTGCAGGGACTCGGCATGGAGGCGGGTTGTTTCAGTAGTCATGTTATGAGAAGTTTTGAGAGTGCAGCCTCACAGGGATGGGGCCTGGGCTCACCTGGGCTCTTCCTGGACACTGGTCCATGGACAGGGGGAGTAGATTTAATGGAAAGTGGCCACATGCCATTGACACTAGATGAGTGAAGAGTTCCATTGAGGGAATCAAGGGCCTTTCAGTGGATCTTGGTAGTTGTGTCCCTGTTGGTCAGAATGACCATTTGTGGTGAATCAATCTTGAAGCTGCAGTTGGATTGTTCCCAAGATCAGAAACTCAGGTCTGAGGAATTCTTCCACATGTGTGTTAACAAAAGAGCTGCATCCTCAAAAGACCTGATGTCATTAAAACATCTTACACCATGGTTTTGATACTCCCATGGGCTTTTCTAGAAGATCATACAGAGAAAAACCCCCAAAGGAAGATCTGATCCCTACAGTTTAGAAAAGGAGTCACCTTACCTGGTGAATACACCAATCATCTGACAAACATTCACAAATCTCTTTAAAAGCCCACAACAACAACAACACCCCAGGCTGACTCCTTCCTACCTCTACTCAGCACAGTTGTGTTGCTGGATAAACTCTGTTCAAACTGTCATGTTTCTCAGTGGGGTTTTCCCTTTAGAAGACAGAAACAGGAGACACATCCTCTCGCTCTCCCTGTAGCAGCACAAAGCACCGCTCGCCGCTCGGAGTTGTAAATGACCAGTCTGTCACCTTTTCCAGAGGCCACTCTGATTCAAGCCTGGCCAGGAGTAAAAGGGCCCTGCCTTGGACCACTGGAAGGTCATGGCAGGAGGTGAGCGAGGCAGAAGGCCGAGACACACAAGGAGAAGCAAAGGAACTTCTTAAGATGAAGATGTCTCAGACTCAGGATGGGGAGCCCTGGGAGAGCCAGATGGGAAAGACCACGCTGCTGGGGAGGGAACAGGCTCTTGAAGAGAGAGAGGAAAATTGTCCTCGAAAGGTCAAGCGTTTCCTCTCACTTTGTGAGGCCCAAGGTTTTTGATTTCTCAGTGGACAGCTAATTCACTTCCAGACAGCCTTCTGCGAGTCGAATTCCCACCAAGAGACTTGAACGGTGATTTCAATTTGTGTTCGCATTAAAGCCAGGCTCGGGAGGCTTTCTGGTCTAGGCAGTCCATCCAGGAGAGCTAATGTCCCTTGGCTGACTCCATAGACAGGCTATCAAGAATCAGGTAAAAGCGCTGCTGTCTCCAGAGGGGCAAAGAGTCTCCCAGAGTCCACGCTCATTCTAGGGACGGAGGATGAGCTCTGGGGGGGAGTCAAGTCCATACATCTGGAGTCTAATTCTGTTCCTGGGAAAGAGGAGACCAGAAAAGAATGCTGACAGAGGTGGGTCTCCAGTACCTGCCCAGAAGCCAAACCCGGAGGAGGGCAAGTGGCATGAGACAGGAGAGAGATCCTGGAGGGTTCCAAGAAACGCCAGAGCTCTGCTTCATGGCTACCTGCTAGACTCGCCTTGTCACTGCAGAAGGAAGAAAGTACGTCCCCTGGAAAGTCACCTGTGTGGAGCCTGGCTTGATATGTCCTTATGCTGCTGCTTAGTGACTTCACTTTCCCACACCCTTGCAGCCGATACCCAGACTTCAAAGGGTAGCAGGGGAAATGCCAGCAGACAGAGGCGCACCTCCAGGCTAGTGGTGGCGATGGCTCTATCCAGTCTCCTCTGGGGTCCGTGGTCACAGCTCCCCACGCCCCTCCAGGAAAGCCATCTTGGAAATGAGAGAGCCAGTCCAGGGGAGGAAGCACAGTGATCTGCTCTGTGACCTGCACTGTCCTCAGCACACTTGCTCGGAGCAGACCCCCGGGCTCTCTTCCCACTCTACCTTTCTTCATGTGAACTCATGGGAAGGGATCTCACAGAGTTCCCATGAAGGCATCGGAGGTCTCGTAGATTTGGGAGCCATTTTTCACACCATCAAGGCCGCATCATGATGGCTGCCCTGCTTGATGGCAGCTGGGAGTTTGGGGAGTGTAAGAAAAGGAAAGGTAAATGATGGGGAGGTAGCCTCATTATCACGTGACATTTAAGGACAATTTCTATCCAGCACATGTCACTTCTCACTGAGGAAACCACCGTGTTGGTCAACTCCGTCTTAGCTGTTCCTATGATTGTGTCGAGAGAACGAAAACAGACGGATCCAGCTGAGTTCTCCAGAATTTTTATCATTGTTTATCGATGCAGATGAAGAATAATGCACAGGGGATTGCTCACAGGTCCTGACTGTATGTGTGTGCATGCCACCTGTGAGTGTGTGTGAAATGTAGTTAGTGTATATATGTATGGGTGTGGGAGGGTGTGTGTGTGCATGTGTTTGTGTGTGTGTGATGTGGTTAGTGTGTGTATGCGTTGGTGTAGGAGGCTGTGTTTGTGTGTGTGATCTGGGTGGTGTGTGTATATGTGTATGTGTGTACATGTGTAGGATATGTTTGTGTGCATGATATATGGATAGTATGTGTATATGTTTGTGCATGTCTATGTGTACATGTGTGCATATGTGTGGTGTGTGTATATGTGATGCATTTGTATGTGTGTGTGTGGTATCTATATGTGTCTATATATGTGTGACATATGTGTACATGTGTGTCTGTATGTGTATGTGTGTATAAGCATATAGGTATGTTGTGTGTACACATATATGTGCTACATAAAGTATATGTGAATATATATTTGTATGTGTATGTATGTATGTGTCTATATGTGTGGTGTGTATGCATTTGTTGTCCATTCTCTCCCCACTCCCACTTAGATATCATGTTTTACAGAGTCAATATCAAATTCTTGTGTTTGGTGTGTTTCCAGTCACAATGGGGCTCTGGATGACCTCACTCCAACCTGCTAAGAACCTAGCCTGGGTGAGGCCTCCACAGGACTGGAAGGAGGAAGGAGAGGAAGGATGAGGGAGAGGGAGCACCCTCCAGAAACTCCGAAGCTCCAGGTGGGGACCCAGCTTCAGGAAGCTCAGGAGCGAAGTGTGTCCACGGACCTGGGAGATGGGGAGAGGTCATCTTTGTCAGAACCCCGGCAGGTTCTGTACCACCACCCCTGGAGCTGCAGACAGGACCCTAACTCACTGTGACGCTGGTTCACATCCACAGCTGAGCTCCCATGCACTTCTGGAAAGCTGTCTGGGTCCTCCTCCTGCCTGCATGTTAAGGCTGAGGATGTGAGCTTCAAGTTGCCTGTCAGTTCCCAGGGTGTCCCAGATGCAGCTCCTGACAGGTCTCGAGCTGAATCCCATGTGTTCCCCCTCTACCTGACCGATGCTGGGAGGCCATGGTCACACAAGATCCCTATGTGGGAGGGAGACAGAGCATGCAACCCCACAGAGGACCTGCTCAGCACACAATATGGCTTGTGCCCTGTTGTGGAATATTATTTTAAGGTGTGTTACATTTGTTTATGCTGTGGAACATTTGTTTAACAATGTAAAGATGTGTTGCATTCCTTTATGTTGCATTTGTGTAACTCTGTGAAGCTGTGCTACTCTGCCCGTGTAAAGCACCTGATGGTGTAATAAAGAGCTGAGTGACCAATAGCTAGGCAGGAGAAAGGACAGGCAGGGCTGGTAGGCAGGGAAAATAAATAGAAGGAGCAAGAAAAGAAGGGGCCAGCCCCCCAACTATACAACTAGCAACAGAATAAGAAAGAAGTAAAGAAAGGTATATAGAAATAGAGAAAGATAAAAGTCCAGAGGCAAAAGGTAGACAGGATAATTTAAGTTAAGCAAAGTTGGCTAGAAACAAGCCAAGCTAAGACCAGCCATTTATAAGAAAGAGCAAGCCTCTATGTGTATTTATTTGGGAGCTGGGTGGAGGGCCCCCAAAAGAGTCAAAAAGTAAGAAAGCAACCAACTACAGTGCCCAGAGGACGTGGGGGAGACAAAGCGTGTGACCTCACAGAGGACTTGCTCAGCACACAATATAGCGTATTCCCAGAGGACCCAACTGGGGTCCCACAGCCAGCACTGCCAGAGGCTACCTCACTCTCCTGATCAGGATCACCCATACTGCCATCTGTGGAGAGGCTGCTGGGTCACTTGGCTTCCAGTGCCTGGAGATTGCATTTTCAAATCCTATTGCCAGCTTTGTGGTTCCCACAAATCCACATCAGTTTAGACCGCTCATCTGCCATGGAGTATCCAGTCAGAGCATCCTCTGCTGTGCTGTGACTGACAGGTACTGTTGATTCTGTCCCTTCTGCCAGACAGCCACTCCAGCTCTTGCAGAGCCGAGCAGATGGAGCGTTAAGGAGCAGCCACAGCCCAAGCTGCAGAGCAAAAACTGGTGCTGGGGGCTGCTGCAGAACACAGCAAGTCACCTGCAGGCTCAGGGACTGAACACCAGCAAGGCAGTGACAAACATCTTCAGGAAGACCTCGTAATCTCCAGACCAAGGTAAAGCCACTGCCCAAGGACAGAGACGAGGAGATGGCCAAAGGACAGAAACAATGCCTCCATATGGGAGAGGGGCCGGTGAGCAGGGCAGGGAGCCCAGCAGTTTGTGCTTCCAACAGTGAAATGAAGGAGGAAGCCCAGCCAGGAGAAATTAATTAAAGCATAACTTTCATGATACCGTTCTGTGCAAACAGATCCAAGGCCAGGGAGCTATGGAGTGCTAGAAAATTACACTGGGGACCATCGGAGAACTTGTAATTTAATGAAGGAACGACCAAGTGAGCATCAGGAAAGGTACGAGAAATCCAGCACCAACATAGTGGGGGGACTCCCCAGAGCTGAGAGGAGCCAAGCAAGGAGCAAGAAATTGAATGCCATAATCCTGAGGGAGGCCCTGTCATGTCACTCGGCAACTTGTTTGTAAAATAGTCAGTGCAAACAAGAGCCATAGTCCCCAAACAATGTTCTTCCCTTAATCTCCTCCTGACAAAATGTTTGTGTTCTGTTCCACACCATCAGCTCGCTGTTTCTTCATGTTGTCATGGAATCAACGTCCTTTACAAGGCCATCATTGCTGTCACATTTGGGTTTGTAAATCAGGAAGACTTTGCCTGGACACCTCCTAGGGCCACCCCTGTAAGTCCCAGGAAGGCTTGAGATTAGAATCCACGCTCTAGACTTGCCTTCATTCACACAATTACTGAGCATTTGCTGGATCCCTGATACTGTTGAGCTCCAGGACTGGCAGCCAAGGATGGCTGGTAGCCTAGCAGTGGCCTCTGAGAATGTCAGCCTTGGGTTCAGTGCTAGCCCTAGAGAGCTGCCCCAGTGGGAGGAGAGAGTTGAGGAGCCTCAAAATCAAGGACCTACACACAGGCCAAGGAAATAGCAACTGTCCCATCATAGGAACATCTGTCCCCATGGCTAAAGTAAATGACAGCCTTGCGGATCCACTGGAGTCCAGAACGAGTGGTGAGCACGAGGAGACCATGTACCTGACAGCAACACCACAGATATCAGGCTGTGAGAGCAAGCATGGCCTGTAAGAGAGCAGCCAAGTCAGACAGACACCGTGGAGAGGGCCCTGAGTGTGGGGTGTGGGGGCACAGTCAGAGGAACAAAGCTGAGTGTGCATGAAGGGGCAAGAGCTCTATTACATCAAAGACTTGAGAGATGGCTCAGTGGCTAAAGGACTTTCTGTGAATTCCAGAAGCCCAGCACCTATTTAAAGGCCCAGTAGGAAGGCAGATGCCCAGAGCAAGTTGGTCAATAAGACCACCTGAATCAGTGAGCTCTGAGTTTGATTAAGAGACCCTGCCTTGACGAATAAGGTAGAAGGGCAATGGGAGATGACTCCAACCTTGGACCTCCACATGCATGCATGCATATCCCCACATATGCACAACACACACACACACACACACACACACACATCACATACACAACACACACACATCGCATACACATACACAACACACACACACATATGCACAACACACACACACACACACACACACACACACACACACACACACACACGAAAATGGGTAAAAGAATACAAGAACAATTATCTCCAAGAAGCATCAATGAGTTATGTGCAGATGTAGGGGACCATTTCCCAGCAGTCCAGTCTGAGACACAGGCTGGAGCCACTGTCCTCCCCACTGGCTTCACTCATCCCCAGTGCTCTCCAGTGCTCCCCAACCCTTTCAGGCATTTCTCTAAAGGAGTTCAATGACAGCCCCTAAGATACAACTCAGCTTGGTTCATGTGACAGTCACAGAGCCCTCAGCCTGGGTGTCCAATCCTGGACCCTCTTTGGCCAAGCAAAGACCTACAGGAAATTCCCACAGAGTGAGGGCACCACGAAGCAGGCGCATTGTGTGTGTAAGGTGTATCCATTGTGTGAAATACCTTGTCAGGCCTGCTTTGGTCAGCCCTGCAAGGTCCCATTGTATCTTCTGCCTCCTAAGGACAAATGAGCCCCTGGGGTTGTGGCCAATGTGGTTAGTCACATAAGAGTCAGTGTCTGTGGTGAGGTGAATATAGAGCAGTCCCCCTGGGGATGTTCTTAAGATTCAGTTTACCCCCCTGTCCCAGCCCCTTCCTCAGCCACAGCCAACTAAGTTCAAGGGCAGTGGCCTGCCCAGGCCCTGCCAAACATGCTCAGAGCTCTCTCAAGGTCCAAAGATGTCACCTCTATATATATGCAAAGCTCCCTGCTCATTCAGGACCTCCATACTTTTAAACCATGGGCTGTGGTCATCAGGACCCACTGAAAGAGTTTCTCATATTCTTTGGGGAAGGGCTCCCTGTCCCCCGTCCCAAGGTATTAGTCCAGACTTCAGACTTATGACTAACTGTTGATCTACAGTAGATTCCCGTAGTCACAAAAGAAGCAAGTGGGAACATGGTTTGGCCTGCACCTTTGGCCCCAGCAACAACAAGCCCATCAGACCCAAGCACATCGCTTCACACTAGCAGGACACAGAACCCCTGAGTGCTGGTGCCCAGGCCTTCCCTGCCTTTCCTGCACCTACCATGTGAAGAATCTCCTGCTTTCTCTGCTTTCCCCCTATCAGCTGGAGGTCACTCTAACAGTGTGGAGACGCCGTGGACTCAGACACTGCCTCCCTCTGCTGTGCCCCATGTTACCCAACTCTAGTGTCTCCTGACTCCCTTTCATCTTATCAGGGTGTTCCAGTTCCCCTAACTAACCCAGCCTACCCATGAGGAAAAATGACCCCAAGGATGTGTGATGTGTGAATTTGACCATTCAGTTTTAATGACAATGGAATGGAAAGGATTGGCCCAATGGGCATGGTCTTCTCTGAGGATATGTGATCCTTCAAGAATCGAGGTGGGGGGTCACTTGTCCTTTGGAGAAGACCACGCCCATCGGACCAACCTGTTCCATCCCATTGGTCATTAGATAGAATGGCCAAATTCCCACAACAGATGTGTCTGCTTTCTCTTAGACCCAGCAGTTCTGCTTGGCCTGGTCACCTCTCTGTCAGCATCCATTCTGCTCAGACAGCAACCAGTCATGTCCCTCTGTGGCCCCTGGGCTGGTGCCTGCCCCACAAAGATGCACTGGGCTTACATAAAAACCTAGTATCTCATAAGAAAGAGGATCATGGAAATTACACAGCCAAGAACTCATCCTGAACAGAACTGAAGGTGTAAGGTTCCTCCTTCAGCCATTGGGCAAGGGCTCGGAAAACAACAGAGGGGTTGGACACTTGACACGCAGTCAGACTTATGGGAAAAGGCAGACCAAGGACTCACCAAGGTCACCTTTATGAGCCCCTTGACAGTCCACCTGGTGACCTGGAAAATTCTAAAGTAACATTTTCCTACAGGTGTATCTTCCTTACGGCTCACTTTCTCCTTTCGTTTGTGTAATTTCTCCATGGAATTGTGGTCAGGAAATGCAACCATGCACCCCACCATGGTGACATGGCCAATGAATAACAGAAGTATTAAAGTGGTCCCGTATCATTATAATGGAGACCAAATCATGTCATATCCCTTGATGACACCACAACTGTCATAACATCACAGGACACATCCCAGGTTTGTAGTGATGTCCTTGTTAACAGACCCACAGCACCACACCAGGTGTTGAGCAAAACAGCCACACAGTCGTGATCATGCATCACACCGGATCATGACAGCTGTGGCATGTATGTGTGTTCATTGTACTATCATTTTTATCATTACTTTGAAACTCTTTCTCCCTATAAAACACAATGTGTTTACTGTCAATGTCCCCTACATTATCAACAGCAGCCTCACACACCAGCAGCCAGTGATGAGCCTGAGTCCTGAGGCATTGATACAGAGACCAAGTTGATAGTAGATTTCTCTCACTAGGCAATATACAAGTGTGTGTGTGTGTGTGTGTGTGTGTGTGTGTGTGTGTGTGTGTGCGTGTGTGTGTGTGTGTGTAGTCTATGCTTCTCTATGTATTTCTGAGCACAGACTCAGATATTTCTAAGGAACACAGTGGCTTTGGTGGTGCCTCACTCAATCATGCTCATCCCTACACTCTCTGGGTCTCCATGCATCTCGGCCACTTTGAATCCAGGAGGCTTCTAAGATATCCCCCATGCAAGTTCTGCTGGAAGGATGGGTAAGCATCCTTCCCTCTTCCAGAGACTACAGAGCCACCACTGTCCTGAGTTGTCTTAGATAGAGTAAGGAGATAAAATTTCTCTTTTGGAGAAAAGAGTCAGTTCCACCTTAAGGACTTTGGCAAGGCACCCATATTATCTTTAATCTGTGTTCATCAGTAAGACAGGCTGCTCCTTTGGCTGTACCTAGAGCCAGAAAAGAGACAATGGCAGCCTCCTCTGCTGTGTGGTGGTCATTGTGCATTCCATGGCTCTTCCAAGCTGTGGTCATGCTGCAGCAGATCCCTGGGCATGGTTAGGAGTACAAAGTGAGTTAGGCATAAATCTTTCCTCCAAGATCCCATGTGTTCTGAGGGGAGGCACTAGATAGGCATAAATAATTCACAAAGAGTAAATGCTAAGTGCTGGAAGAGAGAGCCAGGTGGAGTGCTCTCTAGGTCAGAGGAGGGCAAACGTGAGGACAAGCATGTTTCCTCTCTGCCAAACCCTTCCAGAAGCTTCTCAGCTCACTCATCCAGTAAAAGGTGAAGTCCTCAGTGACTGATGTGGCTTGGACTGCCCTACTTCCCACTGTCTCTCCTCGCTTTTCTCCACATGTTGCTGCCCTTTGATGCTTCTCCAGGCTGTCAGACAGGTTCCCACAACAGGGCCTCTGAACATGCTGTTCCCTCTTCCCTGGTGCTCCCAGGCCATCCTCCACTCCCACAGATCCTCCTCCATAGGGCTTCTTTGAACATGCTGCTTAAAATCCCCCTCCCTCCAAACATCTCTTCCTATTCCTAACCCTATTATCCTTTTCCCAAAGCAAGTGTTACCAAACAAAACATATTTTCCTTTTCCAATAGAATTCAGAGATAGCAGCAGCATTTTCATGATTGATTCTTGGTGTTTGGGGCAAATAGAAATTATTGTTAGCGATCAATTCCTTTGGTTGTTGGGTTTCTGAGAGGCAGTTTTTTTCCTGCTGCTGTGGTATAATACTGACGAAAGCAATATAATGGAGTGCACTGGTTAGTCATAATCACCTGGAAGGGAGTCTCAGTGAGGAACTGTCTAGAGCAGGTTGGCCTGTGGGTGTGTCTGTGAAGGGCTGTCTCCACTGTTATTTATGGGAGAAAGACCTGCCCACTGTGGGTGGCACCATTCCCAGGCTTAGGTCTTGGAAAAAGTGACTGAGTATAGGCATGCATGCATCTGTTCTTTCTCTGCTTTTAACTAGCTGATTCAAGTTCCTGCCTTGACTTCTCTGAAATGATGGATGTTATTCTGAACTGAAGTTGCTTTGTTGTGGTATTTTATCACAAGGATGGGAAAGAAAACTAGGACAGGAAAAAGGGTTGTTTGTTTGTTGCTCATATGATTCAAGGGTATAACCCATCTTAGGGTGGAACTCAAGACACTGGGAAATAGTAATGAATGGACGCTGTTGTTCAGCTCCCTCCCGTTACTTACACAGTCCAGGATCCCAATTAGGGGATGGAGTCACCCACAGTGGACAGCTCTTTCCAACTCAATTAATGCAACAACTGACAGGCAATAAAGATGACCCCTGATGGGCATGCCCAGGGGCCCATCTTCTGGGTGAGTTTAGATCTTGTCGGTTGGCAATTAACACAGACCATCACTCTGGGAGGAGGCAGTTTGCTGAGAAAGCCAGGGCTATTGTCAGTGCTGGTTCCATCACATCATATCTCTACCACAAATGTAGACCTCATTCACACCCCTATTCAGCTAGTGGCTGAAGCAGTTGAGGAATTTGTCAGAACATCAGCACTTCCACACACTGGGCCCTGGAAGGGTGACCCTGAAGCACAGGAATTGCAGGGTTTTTATTTGTCTAGTTTTGTTTTAATTATTTTATTTTTTGGCATGTGTATGTATGTGTTTATGTTGTGCACTATTGAGGCCCGAGGTTCAGGTCAGTCATCTTCCTCCATATTCTCCTCTTTACCCTCTAAAGCAGGGTCTCTTTGTGAACCCAGACCTTGCCAATTCTGGTGTCAATTTGCCTGAGGGAACCCTTGTCTCTGCCTCCTGGTTTCAGGAATTGCGGACAGCCACCAAGCTCAGCAGCATTTATGTGGCTCTGCGTATCTGATCTCTGGGTGTCTGGTCCTTTAGCTTCTGTGACAGCTACTTTAGCTACTGAGTCATCTTCCCAGCCCCCATTAAAGGGTTTTATTAGACAATGGAGACACAGCTTAAGCTCAAACTCAGCCTATGTGTTCTAACCAGAGGTTTATTTCAGCATCTCTTGAGACCTTCTCTCGTACCTTCATGAGACTTGTAGCCCACAGCTAGTTTGTGGTCCATGACTGTGCATGTCAGAATCACAAGATCTCCATATGATCCCTGCGGGTGGTTGTCCTAAAGAGCCCAAGTCAGCATTCTGTGGGGAGAGAGTCCGGTGGGGGATTCCCTGTAAGGGGAGCAGACCCCTGCAGCTCAGACACTTTTAGTTTTGCGCATTCCTTGTAGGACTGTTTCTCACAGTGAGGAAACATGGGACAAGGAGAAAACAAGTTTGCTGCCTGTGGGAATTGTTGCTGCTATGAGCAGTTGGCTTTGTGATTAGACCCTGGGCGTCTCTAAACCTGAGTAAGAAAACCACATCATTCCCACACCTGAAATCCCAAATTGTTGGCACACCGTTTGATGTGTAAGTATCTATGGGTTTGAGTATAATATAGAGTGCATGCTGCAAAAGACTGCTTTTATTTCAAAATAAGAGTGTAGAGGGCTATTATCATGTGACAAGGATAGAATAAGCAAGAGCAGACATGGTTCCAGTTAGAGAGAGAATCCAGAGAGAGATGGGGTGGGGAGAAAGAAAGCATTCAAATACCATCCAAGAGCAAACCATAACAAAGACTCCACAGGCCTTTGAGAAGTTCTGGGAGCTGCTTTCAGGGTTCCAGACCCAAAAGGATGGCCAGGAGCCAGCCTCTACTGTGGTTGACCTGTGCCCCACGCTAAATTCCTAATGTGGAATTCCTAATCCCCAGTGTCAACCTCTGAGTGTGACCTTACTTGGAGCCAAGGTCCTTTCAGATGATCTAAAAAAGTTTAGATCATATTGTCTGAGGTAGGGTGAGTTCCTCATCCAATGTCCCTCCGGAAGGCACATTGAACACACATAGGGAGGCTGCCTTCATGTAACAACAAAGAAAGAGATTGGGGCCATGTAGTGGCTACTGCTTGCTGCCAGGCCATCAGAAGACAGAAGGGAGGCCTGGACCAGGTTCTCCACAACTCTGCTCAGAGTTTGAGCTCAGACATTTTACCTGCACGCTATGTGGCTATAGATGCGAAGTTCCATGTTGGGGACACTTCGTTACAGCATCCTGGGATACCATACCACCTTCCTTACAAATGCTGAAAAATGTAAGGGATATTCAGAAGGGAGGAAGAAAACTTATATAGATGATAGTAGCATGCCTGAGGTCCAGAGAAGATAAGAGAGGCCAGCACAGAATCTCCATGAGACTGGAAGGCAGATGGGCCTGATGCCAGGGCCAGACATGGTAAGAGACTAGGCTCTCTACTGAGTACCACTAAAGAGGAGTAACACTGGTGGTGAGCCCTATGTCACATTGGAGAGTAACGAGGTGCCCAGAAGTCTGGGGTCCTGAAGGCAGGCCAGGAATCCCATGTGACAGTCAGCTGATCTGGGAGAATAGAGAGGAAATAAGAAGGATGGTTAGGAGGAGTAAGGAGGAACAGGAAGGAATGACATCATCTTGGATTCTAGGGTGAGGACCTGGGAGAGAGGGGGCTCTGAGGGAGCTGTGGAGTCAGTGGGGAGCTAGGATGTGTGCAAACCAAGAAGAGAAAGCTGGTCCCCAGTGAGTAGAGAGTTTGGGAGAACAGGATGATGTTAAAGGTGTGTCTTGGGCTTTCAGAGGGGTAGAAGACGATGAACATGCTGGCTGACAAGGGTGGCCTGTGGCCCAAGTAGTGACAGGCATAAAGTGGTGCCCCTGACATCCTGAGGCTGGGCTCTCCACCAGGGGCCGAGGTCTAGGGCAGAGGCACAGAGGCTGGCCCGAGGCTG
>CABHPP010121661.1:7109-20289 GCA_902168425.1 Peromyscus attwateri | reverse complement strand
TGTGTGTGTGTGTGTGTGTGTGTGTGTGTGTGTGTGTGTGTGTGTCTGTGTGTGTCTGTCTGTCTGTCTGTCTGTCTGTCAACGTCAAAAGTCAGGTATCTTTCTTGTCCATTCTCCACTTTATTTTTGAGACAAGGTCTCCGCTGAACCTAGAATGCATCAATTTTGTTAGACTGTCCAGGGATCCCCCTATGTCCATTTCACCATTGCTGGGGTTACAGGTGCCTACACCTGTGCTTGGATTTTATGTGGGTACAGGGGATGTGAACTCAGGTCCTTGTACTTATGGCGAACATTCTACCACTCTCCAAGGTTCTTGATTTTCTGAAGTGGCTGACTTTCACCAAGAAGTAACTGGGGTTCAAATGTCACCTGTCAACAATGACTGTTAATCATGGAACTGATGGCTGCCATCCTCTGCACAGGAATCCTGGATTCCAAAACTCATCCGAGTGGCTGGATTTCCATATACGTAATTTTCCCCACGTTCTCCTTTGGGTGGAGCAGACATTGTCACCTGTAGGAGAGCATATGGAAAAGCAAACAACACTATGCCTTCCAGCACATTCCAGCTGCTAGGCTCTCACCCCACACAACACAACAACCACACCTCCCTCCCACCCTCTGAGACTCCTTGCCAATTAATGCGCTAATGATCATTAACGAGTGGTAGCACTCGGTAGGAAACGGAAGCTGCATATGCTGCGGAAGTCCCTGTGGACTTCAGTTCCCTTCCCCACACCTCCCTCCCACCTCCCGTCCCAGACATGATGTGGCGGGCTTCCTTCTTTCCTATTTCCTCTGGATTTCCACTTGTCTTTGAGCTTCCATACCACCACAACCCATTGTCTGTAACATCTCTACAGGCCCCTGCTTACCATAAATGGGACATCATCTTTGATAATTAATGTTCCTTGGGTGACTCAGAGAAAACAACCTAGGGAAGAGGCTAGATTTGGTTTGTAGCTGCTAAAACCCAAGCAAAATAGCTGGGCAAAGCCTCTCAGCACTTCTTTCTGTACTGAGAGCATGCCATTGAAGCCCCTTTCCTCCCACCCTTCCCATTATGATTGCCTTTCCTGCAGCATCCATCTCCTGAAGGACAGTAGGATATGCCTCCCATCTTGCAGAAGACAACAGGTGATGGGACATGTCTCCTATCCTTCAAAGGACATAAGATAGGGAGACATGCCTCTCATCCTACAGAAAATCCAGAGACATCCTGCAGAGGATGCAGGGACAGTGAGACATGCCTCCCCTCCTGCAGAGGACCAGGGACAGTGGGACATGCCTCCCATCCTGTAGAAGACCAGGGACAACAATGGGCCAGATTAGGAAGGGTTATTGTTTTTTCTTCCTGAGGTTGCTTTGTACCTTTCTCATTAGAAAGAATAATGTCTTGCTCTTTTTGCATAAAGCCAGGAACAAACAGGAGGCTTGTTTCTGTGATTTTTTTTAAGACTAGGGTAAATCCACTGGGAGAGAAAAAAATCCAACCTCCAATGGGGCCCTCTGTAGGTAATAAATCTGCTACCTATCGGAGCCTGTTTTCCTAAAGTCAAAGTGACTACAGCCAGCGATTTTTATTATTGCTCATATATTGTTTAAATATTTCAGCCGGGAGATGCTGTGCAAAGAGAGACAATAGCCTGCCCGACACAAGATTTATTAGAGAAAGTTGGCACAAATATATTTGTAGGGAACAAAATATGTTTGTAGAGATTATTCCAGATTTACAGTGATTAATAATGGATCGGACTTCCAGGACATCGAGGAGCCGTCAGCCTCCCAGGCAATCTCTGCGCTGGGTGGAGTCGGAGTAGAACATCAGCTCTGGGGGTGCCTGCAACATATAACTGGAAGAATGAAATTTTCCAAATGGAGGGAAATGGATACCCAGAGATGTTGCACATGTCTTCAGGGTGCTTGGTCTAGCGTAAATAGCAAATGGGGTTTTCAGACCTCCTCTGCAAGGACTGCAAGGGCCAGAGCCCCTCAGATGATCCCACAGAAAGGGGTCTATGAGGAGGGGGTTGAAATAGAGGGGGATGCCACCAGACCACCATTGTGTGTGTCTTGCTCCCTCTGGTGTATCCAAAATGCTGCTTTTAGAGACATATCCTTGAGACCCTCCCACACCCAAAGTGCACTGTCTTAAGCTGAAGACGGTTAAAGGGCAGGTGCCTCACCCAGCCTCAGCCAGGATGGGGATCCAGTTTATCTGTAGAACTTCAGAGAACACCATTAACCTGGCAGAGGCTGACTAAGTCCCTTTCCATCTCTCTGCAGACCCACAGCACTGCCAGAACATGGTGGAGCAACACCTCCTCCCACAGTCATAACGACTCCCTCCCAGCTGGACAGCTGGCCTCTCCATATTGCCCATCTCCTGCCACTGGAGTGGGCTGGAAACACTAGTCTCATTAATAAAACTTGAGAGTAGACCCAAGCTCAACACTCACAGGCTCCCAATAAACAGACAATAGATGGAATCTTATCGCCCAGGAAGAGCAAGAGGGCCTTGTTGAGGGGCGACAGCTGGGCGCATCTGCCCTCCCCGATGACAGATGGCTTGCCATTCACCAACAATGACTATGAGCCTTGGCTGGAAGGCATGAAGGTGCTGGTGAAGACACCCCGAGCCTGCCACGCCTGTAGGTGGGTGGATGCTGATGGGAGTGAGGCAGCAGGGCTCCCATCCACCCCGTTTGTTGCCATGGAGAAAGGAGGCTGATGACTTTAATACAGCTGTGCCGATGCCTCCCCTGAGACGCGCCATGACAACTCGGACTGGAAGTGGCGAATGAGCAGCTATAATCTTCAAGCTGTGTGAATAAGTGATTGATTGAGCATGGGGCTGTAAACAGCACTGTGCTCTGATGGCTGGGGCCCAGCAAGATGAGATAATCAGTCCAAGAGACACAAACGCTATAGCCCCTGGCTCCCAGAACCTTCCAGGCCCTTATCCCAGCCTGAGATTCTGTCCAATGCTAATGACCATCTCCTACAGCCCCCCCCACCACCACCACCACACACACACACAGGGTCACCATGAGGTTCTCAGCTGGCTCCAGACTCACATCTGATTGATCCCACCATGCAGTCCCTAGCTCATTCTAAAGATTTCTATTTGCTTTCCCTAGTCCCTGATTAGAGAGTTGTTGGACATCACAGAGGAAACTGGCTGGGTGTTGGGAGAAGTAGGAATCCATAGAAATGTGAATCTCTGTTACCTGAAGAACCATCCATGCACTATCCAGGTCCAAAGAAGCATGAGCCAGAGTGGCCAGTGGCCCAGTGAGGGAAGGTAAGTGGAGCCAAGCCTTATCTTCTTTCAGATTCTGGACTAAGACACATCCAGCCTGGATGGTTAGAAGAGAAACTGGGACTTGGCAATGAAGCAGAAGCCAAAGGCTGAAATGCAGGGAGGCAGCAGCCATGGGGAACGAAGAAGAGACAAGACAGAGACTGTCACAGACATTGGGCCAGGAGCTACTCTGATCCTGGGCTGTGCCCTCACCTCCATCCAGCTGGGACCCCTGGTCAGGCATGCACTACTTGCTGGTGGGTGGGGCAGATATCCTGAGGGCAGACCTCTTCTCACAGCTGGGCAGAGTCCCTGGCTATCTATTCTCTGTCACTAGACTATGAGCCTCCCATATACTGCATTCTTGACAGAAATCAAGGGGATCTTGTGAACACCCAGGCATAGCAGACAACCTGTGTGGACACAGACCTCAGCTGAGCAGAGCCGCTGGCCTGAATTGTTGAGGCACCTTACCCCTGACTGCCCAGATGGATGTGAAAGGGTTAATCCCTGCATTGACAGTAAATCCCATCATCTGAACTAGTGCCCTGTCACACGAACACCTGGACCTTGCATTCAAGTGTCCCTGGTTACAACCCAGCATTGAGTAGATGGTGTGACATGGGCCTTAAAAGAATAGCCGTGGCCTGGGGGGCTCAGCTGGATCATGATTCCACCAAGCAAGGGCCACTTCAAACCTGTGTGAGGACTAGAGGGGTTCATAATGACAGCTGTCTTTGCTTGAGTCATTCAGGTGTCTGCTGGTACTGGGAACACAGTCAACACCAGCATGGTCAGTGTCATCCCACGAAGAGACCCAGTGAGCATTGCTCATGATACAGGTGCCTGTCACAAATGGGCACCGTGAAAGCACAGCAGGGTGGTAGGGCTCTGGCTCTGCTTTGAAGAAGGCAGGATGCAGACTGTGTTTTATAAAGAGGGCCACAGATACCAGCTGCCCCAGCATTCTGTAATGCATCCTTTTCACAATAGCATCCTCTCATTCCCATCTCCCAAACTTGGGCAAGCTCAGAACTATCTTGCATGGTACCAGTGGCAGAGAAGATGCTGCCCCTGCCAGGTTCTGACTATGAGGCTTCCCTTTCTCTGTTCCCTGGCCAGGGAGCCTAGGACAGTCACGTAAGAAGTCTAGTCACATTGAGGCCATCTAGAATTGTGATGAAACCATGGAAAAGCTCTGATCATCAGTCCCGGTCTTTGGATCACCCTGGGGAGACCCCAGCCATGTAAGTAAAGATGCACCTGGATGTTTTAGAGTGACCCCAGCTTTAGTGTTCCCATCTGAGGTTCCAGATACTGCAGAGTACTATATATTCCTTCTCCATGGACTCTGTGCATACAGCACTACTAACATGTTTGTGTACAGGGCAGGGTGGCTTAGACTTTGTGGTGGGGGGCATCTGGTGTCTCCTTGAATCACTCCTCACCTGTTTGGGGGGACAGGATGACCTTGGAGCTCATTGATTTGGTTAGACTGGCTAGTCAGCAAGCCCCAGGGAGCCTCCTGTCTCTATTTCCCCAGCACAGAGATTACAGGCATATGAAGCATGTCCAGCCTTTTACACATGTGTGGGACTCCAAAACTCAGGCCCTCATGCTTATAAGGCAAGCACTTTACCAGTGGAGACATGTCCCCAGCCCCTTGACTTGGAGTTGTATGATGTCACAGGCCATCATCAGAGCATTGGTTCACAAAGCCACAGGAAGGAGAAGGACACTCAAGAAGTCACCAATCTCCCAAGCACTAGGTAAATATCCAGTGTAAGTTCAAGGATACGCCAGCTGGAGAACAAGAATGTTCACTACAGCTGCATGATTCCCTGCAGCCCCAAACTGGAAAGAGACTGTGGTCCAGTCACAGCGGGATGAGCAGACAAGCTGCAGAACATTCGCTTCACAGTGAAAATAACGATCTATTTGCACACTGAGCAACAAGGAGGACTTCACAGTAGGGACATCCCATCCACAACTCCATATAGAAAAGGTCCGTGATCTCTCGTTGTCTGTACATGAAGAGAGAGCACAGAGCAATGGGATCCCTACAGAAAGCAGAGGAAGTTGGGAAACTGAGGTGCTGCTCACGGCCGGGGATCACAGAAGCATGCAGGCTGTTGACACCAGCTGCACCTAGATCAGGTGCTATCTTTTCAGGTGTGCTTGGTTGGGAAAACCCACCAAGATGGATGGTGTGTGCACTAACTCTATGCTCCAGCAGGTGACCTGCGTGTCACCCCAAAATGGCTTTCAGTGTACATTTTGTTTTTCACCAGACCTCCTGTTTGGGAGGAGGTTAGGCACTTGAGTGCAGGTGGCTGAGGAGTCCAGAAGAGGACTGGAGTTACAGGTAGTTGTAAGCTGCCCAACATGAATGCTGGAAACTGAACTAGGGTCCTCTGGAAGAGCAGCACACTTAACCTCTGAGCCATCTCACTAGTTCCAAGGTTTCTGATCCAGGGATGATTTTACTGTATTTCTTTGCCTATATGAACTTTGAGGTAATGAGGTCCAAGACCCCATAAATAAAGGGTCTGTTTCTCACAGCAAGGGTGACAATCTCTGCCATGTGTGCCTATAATAACATTGCTGATTAAAATTCACTCAACTGAGAATTAAATATAATTGCTGACGCATGGCTGAGTTTTCACAAAACGTTTTTCATTTGTATCAGTGCTCTCGGAATGATGAAAATGAGACATCCATTTGAGGGTTCTTAATTAGAATTTCAAGAAATGTATAATTGACTCCTTTTAATTGCTACATAACTTTGGTCAACCATCGTTATTGCATACCTCCTTGTAACGTTGTGTGAACTGTCCCAGTCAGTGAGGACAGGGTCATGGTGACCAGTAGAAAGATATCATCCAGGTCATGCCTGGAGGAACTGACTTAACAAGAGAAGACAAGATGGGTTTCCACGTGACCGCTTACACACATCCACACACTCATCCAGAGTTCATACACGGCCTGGGAAATGGCTTAGTAGGTGAAGTGTTTGTCAACAAGCAAGGGGACCTGTTTGGATACCCGGCACCATATAAAAGCTCAGAACGGCAGCAAGCAGCTGTTATCCCAGTACTAGAGGGGATAAGGGCAGGGGCAGGAGGGTCCCCAAGACTGACTGGTAGACGGAATAGCCAAACTGGTGAGCTTTAGGTTTGATAAGAAATTCTGTCTCAGAAAATAAGGTGGAGAAGTGGTAGGGTGTAGCAGAATCTTAAAAGTCTTATTAATAAAAACAAACTTGAGCCAGATATTGGGGTGAACACTGGAAGATCAGAGAGACAGAACAAACCACAGCTATCTCACCTCGCCGGATCCTTAGCTGGTCTTGCTTCCTCAGACTGGAAGCCTCTGAGTCCTCATCCAGAATGGGTCTCAGCTGAACTGCTGCTAGAAGCCTGAATGCTTAACCAGGCCAAATGCTTCTCCAGGCCAAAATGCCTTGAGTTTCTGGTCCTCACGCCTTATATACCTTTCTGCTTTCTACCACCACTCCCTGGGATTGAAGGCTTGCTTTCTGGGATTAAAGGCGTGAGTCACCATGCTTGGATGTATCCTTGAATACATGGATTTCTGCCTCTGGAATGCTAGGATTAAAGGCGTGTGCTACCACTGCCTAACCTCTGATTAATATTGTGGCTGTTCCGTCTCTGAACCCAGATAAGTTTATTAAGGTACACAATATTTTGGGGAATACAATACCACCACAGTAGGGGAAGACATGCAGTGTTGACCTCTGACCTCTGCATACACACACAGGTAGAACAGAACAGTGTAAATGGAGGCTTTTCTATGTCCTGCCCATCCTGTAGACACTTCCAAATAATCACTCTGAGGCTTATATTATTGTAAATGCTGGGTCAGTAGCTCAGGCTCATTACTGACTAGCTCTTACACTTAACCAATAATTCTTATCTATTTTTAGCCACATGGCTTGGTACCTTTTCTCAGTATGACATTCTCCTCTTACTTCCTCTGTGTCTAGCTGATAACTCCTGGCCCCGCCCTTCCTCTTCCCAGCATTCTTAGTTTGGCTGCCCTGCCTATACTTCCTGCCTGGCTACTGGCCTTTCAGCATTTTATTAAACCAATTCAAGTGACAATCTTTATGGTATACAAGAGGATTATTCCACAGCAGAACAGAACAATGGAATAGAACAGAACTGAACATAGACTATTAGAGCAAGATAGAACTACTGAGTATGTCTAGTAGAAAAGTTCCTGGGAGTGTGGCCAGACTCCTGGGAAAGACCAGCATCCTCTCCCACTGACCACCCCACCAGCTCCTTCTCCAACATTAGTGGTCTTGGTCCCAGAGAAGAGTCTTGGCCTCATGTCAATGTGGGCACTCAACCACAGCCAGGATCCAGGCACCTGCATCCAGCCATCCTAGCCACTCACCCACTGGTCATTTGGTGACATGGACTGTCCCACCTGTGTTCACAGCTCCCCTTTATAACATCCCATGGCCACCATCCTTCCCAGTGTGGATTACCCTCAAGTACAGGAACCTTCAGGAGTCGAATGTCCCTCACAGTACAGAAAAGCCTGAAGGTGGTCGTCTTAGTTTGGTTTTTGTATTGATGTGATAAACATTATGGCAAAAAACAGCTGGGTGAGGAAGTGGCTTGTTTTATCTTACAGTGTGTGCTCCATCATCCAGGGGAGTCAGGCCAGGAACTCGAGGCAGGAACATGGAGACAGGAACTGAAACAGGATTTTTACGGCTTGTTCCCCATGGCTGGCTCAGCTTTATTATAGCACCCCAAACCACCCACCCAGGGGTGGTACCACCAAGGATGAGTTGGATCCTCCCACATAAATCATCATTCAAGAAGTGTACCATAGTTTGGTCCTCAGGCCAGTCTGGTGGGCGCATTTTCTCACTGAGATTCCCTCTACCCAGATAACTCTAGCTTGTGTCACCTTGGCATTAAACTAACCAGGGCAGTGAGACACAAATATGCATTTCTTGTAAGTGTCTGGAGGAGGTAGTGAGTCTGGGAGGGTGAGTGTCTGCAGCGCCTCTTCTGTTCCCTTTGGAGATCATCTTTGTGATCTGATGGCCTGGCTCCAAATGAAAGTTCAAGATAAGCTGAGGCCTCACATGACTCTTTCTAGAGCTTATGGTTCTACAAGCTATGAGACTCTTCCGATCCTTTCTAAGCATCATTGCCTTTTATGTCCACTTGTTATTGTAACTCAAGGGCCTTCAAGGACGTTCATGAGCATGTGGACACACACAGGCACCCACAGTAAAACACACACAAAGTAAAAATGTGGAAGGGAGGCCCCAAAACAGCTTGACCACACAGCTGCCATGACAGGCTTAGAGGCCCAGACACAGCTTCTGTCAGGCAACACCTGGATCCAGGAGAAGGCATGAGCTGACTCCACCCAGTGGGGCCTACGTCTAAGAGGAAATACCCGACATTCCAAACATCCCCTTTACCTAGACAAATGTCAGCCAATCAGGATCCTAAACTCTGGAAATCCCCTCACCCCAACCTCTGCTATGATAAAAGTCCCACCCTGCCTGGGCTCTGGGCTCTTTGCTCTCACTGGGAAGGAAGAGACAGAGGATCCCTGGGGTCCACTGTCCATGAAGGACAGTTGAATTAGGTGAGCTCTGGGTTCAATGAGAGGCCCTGTCTCTAAAAACAAGGTGGGGGGTGGTGAGGTGTCTCAGTAGGTGATAGGGCTGCTGCTCAAGCCTGACCACTCAGACTGATACCCAGACCCCAGGAAAGTAGGAAATAACCAGCTCCATGAAGTTGTCCTCAGACCTCCACACATATTCCAAGAGACATGCTGGCTTACAGTACACACACACATATTCACACACACACATATTCACACACACACACACACACACACACACACACACACTCAATAATATGCTTTCAAAAGGAGGAGGGATGCAATGTCAACTCCTGGCCACCACACGTATGTACAATCCCATACACATGTACACACACACACACACACACACACACACACACACACACACGTAACTGAGTTTCATCATGCCATTTCTATATGTACATAAATACATGTGATTGTATTGGCCTCTCCTCTCCTTCTTCTGTTGTCTCTCACCTACATTCTTACCCCCCCCCCACACACACACACACACTCAACTCAACTTGAATTACACATCTTACTAAGCCTGGCTTATTTCTTTTAATATCGTCATCTACTGGCAGAACTTCATCTTTCTTTATGGAACACCCCAGAGTGTACCTCCTCATTCATCCGCCAGTGGACACCCAGGCTGGTTACAGGACTTGGTTGTCGTGAAGAGCACTGTGGTGAGCAGGATGAGAGGGCTGCATCTCTGCTGCATCCTTAACTTCTGCCTTACCTCTTCCACCACTGGTGCAACTGGGTTGTGTGGAAATCCCCCTGTAATCTTTCTAAAGAATCTGCATGCTGGTTGGCACAGGGACACTGGTTTACATTCCGACCAACAGTGTATAAAGCCCCTTTCCCATCGGTATTTCTTAATGTATTTTCTTCGGTGGCCTTTCTGCCTGGGGTGAGTGAACTTGGCTTGTGTTTTGATCTGCCTTCATCAACAGCTCAGAGTGTCAACATTGTCACCTGCATAATTATTGGCCATTTTAATGTCTTCTTTGGAGCAGTGTTGTTCATTCTTTAAAAAGTTTCACATAAAGAAGACCTCATGTCAGCCTCTTGATGGTGGCTCAGATGTTTGAGGAAACCTTGAATTTGCTTTCTCCTCCTTTGCTCCCTTCCTTCCCCTCTCTTACCCCTCTCCACACATTTTCTGAAGTTTTTTTCTCAGCCAGGAACAGGAAGGCTATCACAGGGAAAGCAGGCACCTGGGAAACAGGCATCCTTGGCTTGGAGTTAATACTAGGGTGGCTTCAAGTCACCTGTGGGTGACTTTCCAAAGCGGGGAGTGCCCTGGCAGTGGTTAGCAGGTCCTGCCCGGGGAGAGCTCAGGCTTCCTGGCTCTCAGTTGGCCCCATCACACCACATCCTCTCTCCAGGAGCTCTGGAAGGCAGATCTTTCCAAGGCCATCTCTAAGTTAAACAATACAGTTGTCTGACAGGGACCTCATAGGAGGTGCAGGGAAGTGACTGACGGGCCTCTGGGGAGGTATGGATTGGCTCTTTTGTGGATATCTGAGGGATGGGAGACCTTGGTCTGCCACATTGGCTTACAGGCTCCTGGGAAGTCAGATGATGTAGGTACAGTGCAGGAGCCCAGGAATCCTTCCAGACCAGAGCTGCAATAATCCTTAGCTCTCTCTCTTTAAGAAAAAGAAGAAGCCAAGATCAGATCTGTCTGAAGCGATAGTTCATTTTTTTTCTAAAGTTCAGTGGTCTGCACCCTGCCATTCTCCCAGGTACAAAAGATGCTTTCTCTGTTTCAAAGTCACCTGCACCTCAGCAGGCCAGAGCCACGGCTGGCAAGCATTGATAACATGTGGTGTGCTGGGCCACTCTGAGAGGAACGTGAGCTGGTTAAATATGTCGCCAGAGATTATGATGGCTCTGACAATGTGTCTAAGAGGCTTATGTCTGCGCTTCACCTCTAGCCAGCCATCCACTCACAGGACTCAAATAAGATACCCAATGATGTCACATCCACATGCCGCCATCCTCCTCAGCCCCCCTGGGGAAGAGAGGAACAATTCCGAGGCAGAAGATTCAAATTTGTTTGGGCTGTTAAAGATTTCAACCCGTGTCTGACTGGCCTGCAATGTGTCTGAAAACTTCTAGTTCATCCTCAGGTAAGTCTTTCCTTGACCACAGGCCCTCAGATGGAGCTATGAGAAGTCAGGTCAAACCCTGGAATGGACTTGTGGATTCTGCTATGGGATGTTCTGTATGGCAAATGTGTTGCTCTGATTGGTCAATAAATAAAAAACTGATTGGCCAGTGGCTAGGCAGGAAGTATAGGTGGGACTAACAGAGAGGAGAAAAGAACAGGAAGGTGGAAGGAGACACAGTCAGCCGCCGCCAGGACAAGCAGCATGTGAAGATGCCAGTAAGCCACGAGCCACATGGCAAGGTATAGATTTATGGAAATGGATTAATTTAAGCTATAAGAACAGTTAGTAAGAAGCCTGCCACGGCCATACAGTTTGTAAGCAATATAAGTCTCTGTGTTTACTTGGTTGGGTCTGAGAGGCTGTGGGACTGGCAGGTGAGAGAGATTTGTCCTGACTGTGAGCCAGTCAGGAAAACTCTAGCAACAGGATTCTCTTTGGGATGTTGCATTTGGACAACTGCACACTCTGAACCATGAGGTAGTGCCCTTCCAGAGGGCTGGCATGGCTCCCTGACCTGGACTTGGCCATGTGATAGACTCTGGCTGATGAGATGTTAGGAGACACCTATAAGCCACATTTTAAAGGCATTGGACAGACTAGCTATAACACTCTGTCTGTCTATGCACGTTCAAAAAGAGAATGGAAAGGCATGGACATGGTCTTGACACAAAGTCCCCAGCCATGCAGGGCACAGCACAGGGCCCCAGTTTTCAAGAGCAAGCCAGCCACCCCACTCCTGGTAGTAGTCAGAATTCACCAGGGAACATAAGCAATAGTGTGTGTGTGTGTGTGTGTGTGTGTGTGTGTGTGTGTGTGTGTGTAAGCCACATCTAGTGTCTTCCCCAATCTCTCTCCACTTTATATTCTGAGACAATGTCTCTCACAGAAACCGGAGCTCTCTGATCCCACAAGACTACCTGACCAGCAAGTTCCCAGAATGCTCTTGTCTCCACTTTCCTGGTGTTGAGATTGTAGGTGTGTGCAACTGCACCTGGCTTGGCATGTGTGATGAGAGATAGAAGTCAGGTTCTCTTGCTAATGACTCCCAAGTCCAGGTCCATCTGTAAACATACTGCTGGAGATTCCAGCCAACTCGTAAGGCCACTTAGTAAGACAAAAACAAACAAACAAACCCACAGGGCTTCCTGTCCACAATGCCCCTTGGGCAGGAGTTTCTGTTGCCTAACCTCTGTTGCTTTGTGTTACCCTGTGATAAGAGGACAGGGCATCATGGAACTGATGACCTCACAGAGATGTGGGCATCTGAATGTAAAGCCCAGAATTATTTGGCTTGGCCAAGAGTGGGAACTGTGGTTGTGGTAAACAACTGTTGTCCTCATGCCTGGTCTAAATGGTAGCCAGTAAGGACATGTAGCTACAGATTCTCTGCCTCTACAGTGAGGCCCAGGATGTGTGACCCCCACAGGCAGGAGTCCATAGGGGAAGGTGAGGTCTTCTGATGGGAGAAGTTGATGAGGGCATGTGATATGGGACAGGGGTGGTGTGACCCCCACGAACCATAACAGTTATCTCTAAGAAAAGAGACCCAGAGCAAGAAACAACCCATTGGCAGAGGTCATGGGTGGGTGTCTAGCAGCCTGCCCACCTACATCCTCTCTCTTCATCTCTCCCTGTTGGGACCAAGGTCTTTTTTTCCCTCACCCATGCTCTAGAGACCTAAGGAGGCTGTAACTCAAACTCCTTTTGAGGAAGTACAGTGATTAATCCCCACTGTCAACTTGACCAGATCTTGGATGAGCTGGGAGACAAACTTCAGGTATATCTGTAAAGTTGCTAGATGAGTTGGTTGAGATGGGTGTGGGAGACACTTCTCCATGGGCTGGGGTCCTGGACTAAATAAAACAGGAGAAGGCCAACTGAGTCACAGACTCCCTCTGCCTCTGGTTGTGGATGTAGTATGAGCAGCAGCCCCATGCTCCTGATGCCGCGACTTCCCCACCATAAGAGACTACAACTCCAATGTGTAAGCCAAAATGCACCCTTCCTTCCTTCCTTCCTTCCTTCCTTCCTTCCTTCCTTCCTTCCT
>CABHPP010121660.1:19228-38790 GCA_902168425.1 Peromyscus attwateri | reverse complement strand
CTTTAATCCCAGCACTTGGGAGGCAGAGGCAGGCGGATCTCTGTGAGTTCGAGGCTAGCCTGGTCTACAGAGCGAGATCCAGGAAAGGCGCAAATCCACACAGAGAAACCCTGTCTCGAAAAACAAAAACAAAAACAAACAAAAAATAATAATAATGGACCATGCCTAAGACCTAACTAAGCATGTGTGTCCTTCAAGTATGGCCTTTCTCCTTTCCCAGCTGTGAACCTGGGAAATTTCTAGGACTCTGACAAGAAGGCTCTTTTAGGTTAGACCCTTGTGCAGCTTTATGACCCATGGTTTTATCACATCAGGCTGCAATCCTATCTCAGGTACCTCAGCAGGCACTCTGTAATCTCCTTTACAGTCTCAGACTTTCTTCATTTTTGCTGACCTTGTCAGTTGTATAGAACCAACCAACGGTAAGAAAAGAAAATCTAATAAGGTGTTGACATTTCCCCCGGGATCATCATCTCAATATGCTCTTCACTCAGTGCATTCATTTGGAGGCCCTCTGTGTATGAAATCTAGCCTTTGGTGTACAGCACAAGGCCCTTCCAATCCCAGGGATGCTTCTAGGCTCCCCTTCCTCCATGCTGTCTATATCCTGTGTGCTTTATACATCATTCTATGCATTCAGCCTTAGGCATAATGTAGATGCTTGCTTCATTTGCGTACGCTGAATTCCTGTTTGCTCTTTGAAGCTAAAATGTCACCTTTGAAAAAAAAATTTTTAAATTTTATGTATGAATATTTTGTCTGTATGTATATAAGCACATCACATGTGTGTCTGGTGCCTGCAGAAGTCAGTAGAGGGTGTCAGATCCCCTGGAACTGGAGTTACAGATGGTTGTCAGTTGCCATGTGGGTGCTGGGAACCAGACCTGGGTCCTCTGTAAGAATATGCTGTTCTCTTAACTGCTTAGCCATCTCTCCAGCCCCTGAAATGTCACTTTTTTTTGGGGGGGGGGACAAAGTTTCTCTGTGTAGCTTTGGCTGTCCTGGAACTTGCTCTGTAGACCAGGCTGGCCTGGAACTCACAGAGATCTGCCTGCCTCTGCCTCCTGGGTGCTGGGATTAAAGGCGTGTGCCACCGCCAATTTAAACAACTCCTCCACAGTCTCTCTTATCCTGTGCTCTTATGTATGTTGTACAGACTTTCATGATAACACACTGTTTGAGAGTTACTGAAGACAGTTTATTAGAACGTGGGATAGCTCTTCAATAGCAAAACCTTCACATGTTTCCATTTCTAGCTCTAAGCAGAGAACAAATATTTATGAAGCTCCATATTCTGTATCAGGCAGTGTCCTGGTTGCTGTGGGGGTGAGTATGCGGGGCATGCAAGCAAACTTTCTGCCTTCAGGGGGCTTATATGGGACATGTTCCTTGAAGGAGATATTCCTTTGTACTGTCTAAAGGAAATATAAGATATTTCCGTAATGGTTATGAAAGTCAGGGGACATATTTTCATTTCTGCACTTGTGAGCACAAGGGACACATGAGTATTGCATTCCAGAGGAGGCAGGATAGTGTTTTTAGGAAGGAGTTTTCAAATCTGGACATACATTCCCACATATGATGAGTAGTCTTGGCTGTCAACTTTGACTGGATCTGAAACTTGAGAGACAGAGTCTGAGCACACCTGTGAAGGATTTTTTTTCTTTTTATTTTATGAACATTAGTGTTTTGCCTGCCTGTATGTCTGTTGGAGGGTGTCTGGTCCCCTGGAACTGGAGTAACAGACAGTTGTGAGCTGCCATGTGGGTGCTGGGAATTGGACCCGGGTCCTCTGGAAGATCGGTCAGTGCTCTTAACCGCTGAGCCATCTTTCCAGGCCCTCAGGATTTTCTTGATGATATTAACAGATGTGGGCAGCACCTTTGAGTGGTGGGCTGATTATAACAAGGTCCAAGGGGAAAGGCTTTGGCGTTTTGCCTGCTTGCCTTTGTGTCTTGCCGCTGGGTTCCTCTTCCCCATGTGTGAGTTCATCCACATTGTTGCTGCTGCCACCATTTCTTACTGATGAAAGATCTCAAATGCTGTGACCTTCCAATGTGTGCTGAAGATGCGTGGCTCTCCAGGAATCCTCCAGGCTTTCAGCATCAGTTGGGATTGTCGAGCGGTCCAGCCTCACGAATGGAGCAGCTTACCAGATCTTAGCTTCCCCAGTGTAAAGACAGTTACTGTGGAACTGGGCAGACCATACTTAAACCCAGTCCCTTTTGCATACTCACTGTACCGGTTCTGTTCCTCTAGAGGACCCTGACACCTGACACCACATTCTGCTTCTTCCAGGAAGCTGTACAACCTTTGATAGTGATTAAAACAGAAACAATACAAGGTTGGTAAATGCGCAGTTTTCTGCTATGTTTATGATCGCATGTGTCCGTTAGCGGAGTGTGAATCCCTCCCCTTAGTGATTTCCAACTTAATTGGGAAATTCTTACCTCGTATAGAGGTGGTTGCTTTTATATATATATTTAGGTATGAGTGCTCTATCTGCATGTATGCCTACATGTCACCAGAGGGCATCACATCACATTATAGATGGTTGTGAGCCACCATGTGGTTGCTGGGAATTGAACTCAGGTCCTCTGGAAGAGCATTCAGTGCTCTTAATCGCTGAGCCATCTTTTCTCCAGCCCCAGGTGGTTGTTTATTTCTTTCTTTGTTGTGGTACCAGGAGGTTGAACTCCAAGCCTTGCTAATATTAGGAAAGCCTTTATTTACCTCTGTGCTATGTGGCTAGCCCACGAGGATTACAAATAACCATTTTATTACATTTTTATTTTGTGTATGTATGTGTGCATGTGTACGTGTTTGTGTGTGCATGAGTGTGTGCATGTGTGCATGAGTGCGATGGCACATGGATGAAGGTCAGAAAATTGATGTTCTTTTTTCACCATATGGCTCCTGGGTCATCAGTTTTGGAGGCAAGCACCTTTACCCACTGAACCGTCTTGCCCGTCCATAAATAACCATTTTAACGGGGAGGGCGAGCATATGGCAGCTGAGTGAGGTGAGCTAAAAGTGCACATGACAACTCAAAATTGGGTGACTCAGGCAGATGAGAAAATTAAGGGTACAGTTTGTTCAGAGTAGGTATCAAACCAGAGTGCTGTTGAGTCAGCCTTTCTTTTTCAGTCAGAATTCTTCCTTCCTTTATTTATTTATTTATTTATTTATTTTGTTTTTTGAGACAGGGTTTCCCTGTGTCGCTTTGGCTGTCCTGGATCTCACTCTGTAGACCAGGCTGACCTCAAACTCACAGATATCCACCTGCCTCTGCCTCCCGAGTGCTGGTTTTAAAGGCATGCACTACGACCACCTGGTGGTCAAATTTCTTTCTACATGTACATTTGTATTTTCCTGTTAATGAAAAGTGTAGTGGCTTATAAATTGTTATTATTATATAACAGAAAGAAAAAAAAATCACCATAATCTGAAAAACACTGCTGTGAGGCACAATCCATATATAAAAAGTTTCCTCCCTTCCTCCCTCTGTCCCACTGTCTCTCCCCCTTCCTTCCTCTTTTTTTTTTCCCTTGTACTTGGAATGGAAGCCATGACCTTTGTCATGCTAGGCAAGCAGTCCACCCGTCTACCACTGAGCTATACCCTAAACTACGCATGTTTAATGGATACAGCTTGATGGGGTTGGATAGATGCCTGCACCTGTGAAACCATCCACAGTCAGAGTAATACCCAAAAGTTTCTTTGTGCCTCTTGCTGTGGTTGGGACACTTAACATGGGATCTACCTTTTTTTAAAAAGTGAATAGTTCACTATTCCTAACCACAGACATTATGCTGCACAGTACGTTCAAGAACTTATTCGTATTGTTTAATTGAAATTTTATACCTATGTGTTTTTTATTTTGTTTTATTAATTTTTAATTGTATTATTCAGGAATAAAAAATTGCAAATCTGTAAGTCTAATACTAATTAATAATGTTATACTACTACTAAATCAGGATATTAAATTCACTTCTTTCTGTCTTAAAAAATTCTGTCAGACTCAGATTTCTATCAATATAAGTAATAAAACAGACAAATGTAAAAAGAACTTGACAACAAACCCCAAAATGTAGTTTAGAGAATGTTCTAGGAGGAAAGTAGCTTCCAAAATAGTTGTACTTTCTTCTGCATGGATTTGTGCTTATTTGGAAAACTAAGCCAATAGTCCAGTTGCTTTATTGCGGCGCTACTGTTTCTCATCTTAGCCATACCGATGTCAGCAGAGACACACCCTGTACAATGCTTTTGTGAAGAGCCTCAGTGAGATGATGAGGGAAAATAGCTCCTCTTTGTTCACTACAGGCTTTTCCCTAGCAAAGCACTATGGGTGGGCTGTAGGGAGGATTCCTACCTGACGGAGAAGAGATGACCATAGGATGGCTAAGAACTGATGTTAATAACTTCTTAAAGCAACTGAACCAACAGCTTGCAAGCTGTAACTCACAGCAAACTCATGATTTTGTTCCATGTAATAATGTATGTGTCAGACACAGTGGTGCACATACTATTTACTTTTCAAAATATTCATAGGCATAGCTATCAGTTTTATTATTTTATTTTATGTTTTATTTATTTATTTTTTTCCACGATAGGGTTTCTCCGTGTAGCCTTGGCTTGTCCTGGAACTCACTCTGAAGAGCCTGGCTGGACTTGAACTCATAGAGATCCACCTACCCCTTCCTCCCAAGTGCTAGGATTAAAGGCATGCGCCACCACTGCCCAGCTCATTTTTATTTTCAAAAGAATTTTATTATTATTTTTTAAATGTGTGTCTATGTGTGTGTGTGTGTGTGTGTGTGTGCATATAAGTGCAGTACTTGTAGAGGCCAGAAGAGGGTGTTGGATCCCCTGAAGCTGGAGTTCCAGGCAGTTGTGAGCCATCTGACATGTGGTGGGAATTGAGTTTGTCCTCTGCAAGAGCAGTATACACTCTTAACTGCTGAGCCATCTCTCTAGCCCCTCCCCAATTCTTATTTATAGCTGAGGAAAGCTAAAGTCCTTGAGGGTAAATTGCTTAAGCACAGGATCCAAATGTGTGTCTCTCTGGCTTCTAATCCCATGTTCTTTCCATGTTGTGTTCCAGTCGATGAATCCCCATGCACAGGTGCTAAGGAGTCCACCAGTTTGTTGGTCCATCACCTGAACCTATCATCAGTGGGAAGAGTTTCAGGGTGAGGACTCGCTGGTGTGCTAGAGAGTGCATCAGGCTAGAACTAAGGAGTGCAGAGTCTATTGATAAGTCCGGTGAACTGGCACAGAGTCAATGGGAACCCCAAGAAAGTTAGAAGCCAGGAGGACATGAGATACTAGAATACAAGGATAAAAGATCTTTGTGACTGGAGAGGTAGCTCAGTGGTTATGAGTGCTTGCTGTGTGGTCACGGGGACAGCTGTTTGGATCCCAGCACCCATGTAACAATCCTGGTGCCCTGCAAAGGCCTATAACTCCAGTTCCTAGGAATCTCATACCCTCTTTTGGCCTCTGTGAGCACAGTAGCACTTGCACGCGTGCGCGCGCGCGCGCACACACACACACACACACACACACACACACACACACACAAATACTGAAAACAAAACAACACAAAACAAAAAGATCTTTTGGTAACATTGTGTTTGTAAAAGTACCAAATGCTCAGGAAGTATATTTTGGGAACTGAAATACAGTCTTAAGAGGGATGGTGTTAGCTAGTTCCATTACTGTAACAAATTTCTGGGATAATCAATTTATAAAGAGAAAAGTTTTTTTTTCCTTCTGAGGTTGGAACCCAGAACTTCACACATCCTTGATCTTGGGTTTCCCAGTCTCCAGATCTGTGAGAAATAAATTTCCAGGTTTACATGTCATGCAGTCTGTTACAGCACCCGGAATGGCTCAAGACACATTGTAGCAGAATGTCTGTTCTTCCTCCTCCTTGACTTTGCTCAGTAAACTGGACTAAGGTGTAGAGAAGCATGGGGCAGTATACGGACTTTGGTAATATGGTGCACTAACTCACGTGGCCACTAGGTGGCAGGCTGGTGCAGGATAATCATTGCGGGAGAAAATTGGCCTTGGGTTTTCATGGCACTGGCTGGTTGAAAACCATCTGGTCGCTTTCACAGGATTTGGAACGCAAGGCGGTTTGGGTAAATTCAAGTGTTCGTCACTTCACGAACCTATATTCCAAATTTCTTCTACTTTCTGACTTTAGACATTCAAATACAGACTACCGGTCTGACTGTAGATAAAAGAACTATTTCCTTCCTTGACGTTATTGCACAAGCCCCTAGAGTGACATTTAGACCATAGAGAGGCCATAATACAAAGACTAGAATACTCTCTGAACTCTAACTTCGATCACATAGTGAAAGTAAAAAACCCTAATGAAAGTAAAAAAGCCAAACAAAACAACCAAAGACAAAAACAAAACAAAACAAAACAAAAAAACAAACAAAAAACGGCGAGTAAAATTGTAAAGAAGCATGTGATAACGACAGCTCCTGGAAGATACTGCAGCCAACAAAAGCGCCCTCTTTCCACTGTTTTGAGAAGTCAAAAGGGCTCAGCCTAAATTGGCTCCCATCCTTGCAAGAACTTAGACCCAGCTGTTGTCTCCTTTATCTTGTTCTTTTCTGCTTTGGGATGGTGTTCCCTCTACTAGGGAGGTTCAACATCTCAACCAAAGCAAAACAGCTTTTGGATTGGCCAAAAGTCCCATTTGGTACCCATCGCTTTGCCCCAAATGCCTCCCATAGGACTGATCTATCATTCAGTTACCGCCTTTGATGCTTCCCAGGGTCCCGTCCATTGTCCTCCTCTCCACCCCTGCCCCACCCTGTGCGAGGCTGAATCCTTGTTAAAGCTATAACTTGGCCTTGTTAGTGTTGTTGCTATGTTACACATCAGGCTGCCCTACTGGTGCCTAAGCCCTGAACTGCTTACTTTTTTTTGTTTGTTTGTTTTTGTTTGTTTGTTTTTTCAAGACAGAGTTTCTCTGTGTAATAGCCCCGACTGTCCTGGAACATGCTTTGTCGATCAGGCTGGCCTTGAACTCAGAGATCTGCCTGCCTCTTCCTCCTGAGTGCTGAGATTAAAGGTTTTCGTCACCATGCTTGGCTAACTGCTTACTTTTTAAAAGAGTTTTTATTATTTTAGATTTACTTATGTGTGTGTATGAGTGATTTTGTGCGTGTGTGCCACAGACCAGAAAAGGGGCATTTGTCAGGTCCCTTGGAACTAGAGTTACTGATGATTGCAAGATGCCACGTGGGGGCTGGGATTTGAGCCTGGGTTCTCTGCTGGAGCAGCCAGTACTCTTAACTACTGAGCCATTTCTCCAGCCCTGAAAACAATTCTGAAAAGGAACTGACAGGGGCCAGGTGTGGTCATGCTTGTCTTTGATCCCAGCACTTGGGAGGCAGAAGCAGGTAGATCTCTGTGAGTTCAAGGCCAGCCTGGTCTTTATAGTGAGTTTCAGGCCAGCCAGGGTTACACAGTGAGACTACGTCTCAAGCCAACCTATCAACCAAGTGACCGAAACAAAGTTGGCAGGAGACTTTCCTAATTAGGACCAAACTTAATACTGAATCATTTGAATTAGGGCATTGTAGTGTTTGTCTCAGGGACAGATCAACAAAAGGTTGAGACCTACATAGGAAATGAGCAGAAATGCACTATGGAAATCATGTGATTTTTTTTTTTTTTCAGTGACAGGAAACTTAAAATAGCAATGAATGGCTTAAGAGTTATTAGTTCTTTCACCTAAAATCCCAGAGGACACCAGGGGCCTAGATATGCTCTATTATTATTATTTTAAGAAGTATTTATTTGCCGGGCGGTGGTGGCGCACACCTTTAATCCCAGCACTTGGGAGGCAGAGGCAGGCGGATCTCTGAGAGAGTTCGAGGCCAGCCTGGTCTCCAAAGCGAGTTCCAGGAAAGGCTCAAAGCTACACAGAGAAACTCTGTCTTGAAAAACCAAAAAACAACAACAACAACAAAAAGTATTTATTTATGTGTCTCTTTGTGTGTGTGTGCTCACAATTTAGTGTATATTTCCTCATAGTATGCATGATGCTAACCTTTAATCCCAGCGCTCAGGAGGCAAAGGCAGGAGGATCTCTGTGAGTTTGAGGCCAGCCTGGTCTACATAGTTAAGTTCCAGGCCAGCCAAGGCTACATAGTGAGAGAGGCCCCCCACCAAATCTCAAAAAAGAAAAAAAAACAAAAACCAAAAAACCCCCCAGTAACCACCACCACCACCACCAACAAACAAAACAAATAAAATAACAACAAAAAAGTAAATGTGGCCGGGTGATCATGGCGCACGCGTTTAATCCCAATACTCAGGAGGCAGAACCAGGCTGATCTCTGTGAGTTCAAGGCCAGCCTGGTCTATAGAGCGAGATCCAGGACAGGCACCAAAACAACACAGAGAAACCCTGCCTCAAAACAAACAAACAAACAAACAAACCAAAAAAACCCAACAACAAAAAACAAACAAACAAACAAAAAACCTAACTGTGAAAAATGAACTTTTAGACTACTGAAAGAAAATATAGAAAAAAAATTTTAATGTGTTTTTTCCAGAATACATATAAAACACAACTCACTGAGTTAAAATTTATAAAATTTGCTTAAGTAATAATCTAAAACTCTCATACCATAAGAGACTATCGGGGATTCTGTGTTGCACGGGTCAGCTGAAGAAAGGTCACTCCAAGATGAATTTTGGGCCTGTGGAAGCAGAAGGTCCCACATCTGATGGACTGAACCTCGAACAGCTGTTCAAAGGTGCGTTTATTGACAAAGTTGTTTTTGGGTAAACGAGTTCCTATATGTTTTTCTGAAGGAAAGCATCAGACCCCCGACCCTTTAGTCCTTAATGTGGTACCCAACAATCCAAGAGCTCTAGGTATGCCAGGAGCATCCTGTGACCAGAGTCATGCAAAGGCTGTAAAGTTGCTTCGGAAAGACATCTCTATAAATCCCAGAAAACAATCACTAATTTCCACCAAGATTTCTTCAAGGTCAAAGTTGTTATTTATTATGCGGCGCTGTTTACCCTTCGAGAAAAGCCACAAGGCACCACGAAACCCACTATAAAGAGTTTATTAGGGGAGGGGGACGGAAGGGAGTGCTTAGGCCTATGAGAAATGGTTGAGTAAGGAGTGGGGGAGGGTATGGGACCCGGTTTTATGGATTCCCTCATACATGCGCATATGGGCTTACGTAGCTACACCACACATATGCATAGATTACGTGACCACACAGCACATGGATTATGTAGGACATAAGGCCCTGGAATGACTAAGCGTCTTGCTAGCACATGCACAATCATGGGGGAGTGGCTAGGAATTCTATCAAAAGTATTTCTAGAGAACAACTACTCAGTCACTTAGATATCACTATTCTGTTCTATGTTTACCCTTGATACAGTGACTGCTAGATTCCTCTAAGAGACACAATAAACAAAAACAAGACACTGAAAGAGACATTTATAACATATATTAATAACATTTAAAAATCTAGAATGTACAAACTTTCTAAAAATTCATAAAACAAAGACCTGGATGAGAGATTTCCCAGTTCATTTGTGGGAGATGAAGTCAGAATAGTGGGGCTGGGCGAAGCTCTCTTGGTAGGGTGATTGCCTGTCTTGTATAAAGTCCAGGACTATACAAAACCAAGCATGGCAGTGCATGTCTGTAATCCTGTAACTCCAACACTCCAGACCCAGCAGGATCGGAAGTTCAAGGCCACCTTCAGCTACACAATAAGTTTGAGACCAGTCTTGGATACACACATAAACTGGTGGTAACAGAGGGGTGAGAGATCATCTAGAAGTCCAAGGTGCATATAGTGTGTCTGTGGGCATGATCCAAGAACAGCAGCTAGTGTGTTTTATGGGCAAAGTGGAGTGAATGCAGGAGGGTGAGCCGCAGCCAGAAAGGGCTAAATGTGCTCAATCAGGCTTTGGTTCAGGGTGAGTCTGGAAACGAAGGCTCCATCACAAAACAAATCAAACCGGGGTGGATGAGAAACTTCAGACAGAATTAGTCTAATGAAATATCTTTTACCAGAAGAATATCATGTGACATTTAATTTTAAAGATAAAATTTAGGGAACATGATGATATTCCAAGTTTCCCAAGTTCACATCTAAGTTTCTACATTTCATGGTGACAACATCCCTAGTCTTGTACCCTTGGGTAATAAAGAAAAAAAAAATGTAAAATGTTGTCAAAGTGTGGCGGTTAATATTGGCTGTTAACGTGACAGAATTTAGAATCACCTAGGAGACAGCCTCTGGGTATTGCTGTGGAATAATCTTTCTGTCCACTGTGAAGACATGTTGCTCTTGCTGTTAATAAAGAGTTGACTGACTGCTGGGACAGAGCTGATTGGGTCCTGACGGAAAGCTCCACCTACAAATAGTGCTCCATGTGGGATACCCACATCCACATAAGACCTGAAAAAGCTAAAAAGAAGTTCTAAACACACACAAAAAAATGGAGCCAAATACGTTTTCCAGTCTAGTGTCCCATGCTGGCTGCAGTACAGAAGCATGTCTCCCAGCAGCTGCCTGCTGGATGGAGCCAGGAACCCACCGCCAACCGCCCTGTGCTGCCGCCGTTCACTAAGCTGAGCAGTGCCAGCGGCTGACATAGCAGTCTAAGATCCATCTCGTGCAATCGGAAAACAATACAGATGCTCAGTAAAAACAGATCTGAACCTCTGAATGAACAGAAAAACAGAAGAAGAAAAAAAACCCTTCTGAATGGGTTACACTGTGTTTAAAAATATATATAGGCAGGCCGGGCGGTGGTGGCGCACGCCTTTAATCCCAGCACTTGGGAGGCAGAGGCAGGAGGATCTCTGTGAGTTCGAGGCCAGCCTGGGCTACAGAGTGAGTTCCAGGAAAGGCGCAAAGCTACACAGAGAAACCCTGTCTCGAAAAACAAAAAAACAAAAAACAAAACAAAACAAAACAAAAAAATATATATATATAGGCTTCGGAGAGAAAAGGAAAAGGATATATACAGTCATAGATTAAAAAATAGTTTAAGGGCTAGAGAGATGGCTCAGTGGTTAAGAGCACTGGCTGCTCTTCCAGAGGTCCTGAGTTCAATTCTCAGCAACCACATGGTGGCTCACAACCACCTGTAATGAGATCTGGTGCCCTCTTCTGGCCTGCAAGCAAGCACGCTGGCAGAACTCTGTATATATATATTAAATAAATAAATCTTTGAAAAAATAGTTTAAAAATAATAAAGTACTTAAAAAAGGAATAAAGTAATAAAACTATGTAATATACATAAATATAATATATAAAAATAATTATTTATATAATATATAAAATAATACATATAATTTTTTATTACTTTATAATATATAATAAAATAAGCCACGCAAAGATGGGAAATACACAGAGAGTCTGGATCCTGTATGTTACTGTGTTGTCTTTGAATTTTTTGACTGCTGATAAAGGAGCGATAGCTGCTAAGAGACATTGGATTATGAAAGCTGCTAGATATTTTAAAAATAGCTTGACTTCAAAATGGAAATCAAAAGGTGTGTTGCTTTAGGGAGAGGTTGTGCTTTTAGGAAATAAAAGGCTGTGGATTCATTCCTGGTTAATATGGATCAGGTTTGATCGGGGAAGACACCCTGAAAATCCTGGCTACAGACATAAAGAAATGAACCTAGAAAAGCTAAAAAACATGTAATGAATATTTTATCTGCTCAAACATAAAACAAAAAATCATCTTTGGCTAACTTTTGTACAACACATTGTCTATACTTGTACTAATGCAGCGAGGCATGTTACCTTTAAAAGTTTATGTATTTTCAGAACAAGGGGACCAGATATCAATAAAAACAGGATGGCCCAAGTGATTCAGCATCCAGAACAGCTTCAAGGCTGCTGACTGAGATGATCCAGCCTCACAGAATAATCCAACTGAGACTTAACCATTATCCTCAATTTTCTCAGGGTTCCTCAAAGATTCCATTGCCCCCAGACAACAGGAAGCAGTCTAAAGAAAACAACACCCGTATTCCCAAAAGATTGGTTATGAATGTTTGTTATCACTTAAGGGGGGTTGGTTACAAGTTGTTATTGGTCATAGTCAGGAAAAAAATCTAAACAAAGGAGTTAAATTCAAAGATCTCTTTGGCAGGGGATGTTGTCTACGTGCTGAGTTGTATGGCTGAATGGTATTTCTATTTTGGAGTCAGTTGTGCTATGATCTGGGGGCCTCTAAGGTCTGGTGACCTGTTACATGCTCTGCCTTGAGAACCTGAGCAAAGCTGAATACAGGCATAATGTACTAATTTGGTTGGCCGAGGAACTTGTAAGACAAGGTAGAATTCAGGCTGTGGCATGGAGACTGCTTGCTGCTCTCACCCGGGTCCGCAGTGGAAGACCCAAAAGTGAGGCAGAAAGACCTGAAAACATGCGCAATTTGGAAAGGAAAAGTGTGTGTGGAGGAGTTTAACCTTACAGACCAGGCAGGTTCAAAAGCATCTGTAAGTATTAAAGAGATTATCGAGATTAAAGAGACATTGGGGGCTTTACACTGGGATAACAGGACAGGTGTTCTAAGAGAAAGACTCCATCCATCAGAGGCTCCATCTAATGGAAACTCGAATTCAGAAGGAGCCTGAAATGAGAATGCCAGGGGAAGAGTTTCCCTGCTCGAAACCAACTGCCTCAGAAAGTGTTCCCCAAGGGTCGCTATGCACAGGGTGTTGCAGTTATGGTCTATGGCAGCGGTTCTCAACCTTCCTAATGCTGTGGCCTTTAATACAGTTCCTCATGCTGTGATGACCCCCAACCGTACAATTTTTTTTATTACTACTTCATAACTGCAATTTTGCTACTTATGAATCATAATGTAAATATCTGTGTTTTTCTGATGGTCTTAGGCGACCCCTGTGAAAGGGTTGTTCGACCTCCCTCAAAGAGGTTGTGACCCACAGGTCTATGGGGTCAAACTCCATCCTGAGCTGGCAACAGAGTTCAGCAGTGTCCTCCATTTGGTACTGGTTTTGCAGGCATGAAAGATGGAGAATTGATGGGGTTCTGGAGTCTTGTCCAAAGAGGCGCTGAGGTCAGGCAATGTGTATCAGGGTTGGAGTCTTTACACAGAGGCCTAGAGGCCAGTGTGTACAGCTGTGAAGGAGAAACCTAAGGAGAATCTAGGATGTTGGACCATGGGAAATCTGTTGGGGAAAGCTGCAAGTGAGAAGTGGACCAGCCCAAGAGGGGAGCTGTATGTGTTGCAGATAATAGAGCTGGGGTAAAGGGGATGACCCAAGCACTTTGGAGTGCAGACAGTTCCATCAAGAGTCAGGATGTTAGACATGGAGCTGTAGGATTTGGAGTTTTCCCGACAAGGTTTCAGTTCTGCTTTGATCCAATCATTCCTTGATATGCTTCTATTCTTCCCTTTTGGAATGGAAATTTTTTTTGGTGCCATTGTATATTGGAAACATATTTTTTATTTTATAGGAGCTCACAGTTAAGGGCTGCTGGAGTCTCAGAAGATATCCTACATGTAAACCTTTTGAACAATGTTCTGGAAATGCTAAAAGAAAAAAAATGAGAGCTTTTGAAGTTGAACTAAATGCACTTTGCATTATGAGATGGCCATGAGCCTCTTTGGAGGAAGATTATGGCTTAAAAGTGATGTGTTTGTGGGGTGTCAGGTTGATAAGGAGTGGACGGACTTCTGATAGTTAATGCTGACTGTCAGCTTGATGTGGAGTCACCTAGAGACAAATCTTCGCACATATTTGTGAGGAGTTGTCTAGATAGGTTAGTGGTAGGATAGATTTTCTAGGTGGGTTAGTCAGTGATAGAGGTGGGAAGACACTCTAAATGTGAGCGGTACCATTTCATGGACTGGGACTTTTGACTGAGTAAAAAGGAGAAAGTGAGCTAACCCTAAGGATTCTTCACTCTCTGCTTCTTGGTCCTGGATACTGTGTGACCAGCCACCTTACACCTCTATGAGCACGCCTTCACTGCCATCAGGAATTATACCCTCAAACCCTAAGCCAAAATAAGCCCCTCACAACATAACAAATAAATACAGGGAAAGGCAGCGTTTTATATTTCAATGCAGTAGCAACCCAGGAAAGCAACAATAAGAACATCGTAGATATTGTTAGTTGTGTTCTTAATGAACAGTGCTGTACATGGGAAGTTTAGGATAGTGTTGTTTAAGAAGAGAATAAAGCTACATATGGTTGAAAATTAATTGAGCCTAAGTTCTGTACTCAGATAACAGTTGAAAATTAATTGAGCCTAAGTTCTGTACTCAGATAACAGAGTGAAGCTGCGGCCATAAATTCAAGGAGCTGAGTGGATTAGTGATTGATTCCTACTTTGTTTTCAGTTCTTATTTGTACGCATGAGTGCATGCACTCTTTTGTGTGTGTGGGTACAGTTGAGTGCACAGGTGTGGAGGTCAGGACAACCCTGGGTGTCATCTTCAGGAATACCTTTCAACTCTTTAGAGAAAAAGTTCGTCACGGTTGGTCTAGAGCTCACCAACTAGGCTAGATTCACTGCGGAGTGAACCCCCCGGGATCCTCCTGTTTTTGCTTCTCCAGGATTAAAAGTGCGTATCACTGGGTCTGGTGAGATGGCTCAGAGGGTGAGGGTGTTTGTTGCCAAACCTGAGTGCCGAGGACAATTGTAAGAGCCATGCCATATTGCCTGCCTGAGTTCAGTGTCTGTTGTCCAGTACTGAGCCACTAACCAGAAACTTTTGACATGCCTGGGCAAGTCCTGAGTTATTAGAAAATAACTTAACATTTCCTTATCTTTCTGCTATACAGACCATTAGTAACAACGTTTTGTGATTGGGTTGCTTGGTTGGGTTGCTTGGCAACTCAACAGGCCCCTGATCTTTTCCCAAAGAAAGTTTCCTGGTGTGCTTACTACAAAACCCACCTGAGAAAAAATAAAATTTTGCAGCTTGATCAGAATACTGTCTTGCTGTCAATTCTTTGTGTCGCTTGTCCCTTTCATTCGCCACTCCCCCTTCTAGGGTCTCTGCTGAAGATCCCGCTGGCCGGGACACCTGAGGACCTGAGTTTGATCCCTGGTACCCACATGGTGGAAGGAGAGAACCAACTCTTGCAAGTTGTTCTCTGATCTATACACTTAAGCCATGTTAGGCACGCATTCCTGCTTACCTCCAATAAACAAACAAACAAACAAAAATATTTAAGAAAAAAAGGTGCATATCACTACACCTGACATTTTTATTTGGGTTGTGGGGGATCAAATGCTTGCGATACAAACACTTTACTGACTGAGCCATTTCTCCAACTGCCAATATATATATATTAGCTACAGGTTATAATTCAATTTCTATGATTTTATTATTCTTTCCTTGATGCAACCCCCCTTTTGAAAAATAAATGCGTTTTTCAAGAAGTACAGTAGGCAAGCATATTTTAGTAGAAGAGAGTAAATATAATCTCGTACCAGCCACGCAGTATAATTGAGTGATGCTTATGACTAAAATATGCCTGTGGAAGGGTGAGCCAAGCTTAAAATAAAACATGCTTAGGGATGGGTGGAGAAATTGTTTCCGGGCCAAGAAGGCTTAACTGTGGTGGAAATCACTGACCTCAAGGATATATAGCGTTTTGTGGGAAGTGATAGAGTAGGAGAGATTAGCTTTCACACTCTGGGCAAGTGGTGGAAGGGAAATGCCGTGGATTTTGACACAATAGGCTCCTGGTTTACCCACGAAAGAGTCCTGGGTGGTCAAGGTCCGCACACACCTAAGAGTCTGGCTCTGACCCTTTCAATAGAGGAGCACCGATGGGGTGGGGGTGGGGGGCGGCGCGGGGCGGCACGTGTTTGGAACAGGGCAGAGCTGTCAGAGACGCTCAGTTGTCCACTCAGCCATCAATCGCTTTCCATCTTTCTTTTCATTCTTCCTTGTTAGGTAGGTGGCTTTTGGCTTCTGAGTTTCGAAGTGTGATGTCCAAGCTGTGACGGAGAGAGCCAAAGGTCAAGGCTCCATTGAGGTGTCACCTCTCCTTAGCAGGGACTGCTTCCCCTGGAGTCTTCCTTTTACATCTCATCCAGAACCATGTCATGTGGCCATGAGATTCGTCTGTTTTAGTTTCCGGCCTCTTTGGCAAAGAAACAGACAAGAGAAGAGAGGTGGGAAATGAATAGTTTTCCAGTAGCCAATCTATTCATTTCTAGGGCAAATCTTACAGAAGGTTTATAAATCATAAGTGGACAATGAGATTAAAAGTAAGGTGATACCAAGGATCCAAAATGTAGATGGGCATCTGACACATGGCTGCAATACACACATGCCACAGCATATGAAATAATAGATCTCATTATGACATTTTCATACACGTATACCATTCTGTCTTTCTCCTCATATTCTCCCCCTAATACCGTCTTCTCTCTCCTCCTCCCCCGGTTCTCTTTCTACCCCTAAGTGGTTCCCACTATTTCATGTCGATAGGACAATTCTGACACTTGGGTGATGTTGGCCTACTTTTAAAAATGTTGACAGAGACTCGGCTCTGCTTCCTTTGACAAACACGCATTACAAATTAATCCATTGCTCTTTCAAAACATAAAATTACGTATGCACAGAGCCTAAAGACAAGTAATCCTATGAGACAGTTCAAAAACCAAACAAAACTCAGCAACCCTCTTTTCCAGTGTTTTATTCCTGGAAGGAGCATCTTAAACTCACACGTTTCTTCCTTGGCATTTCTAGATTATTTGATTTTTTTTTTTTTTGTCCTCTTTCCTTCACTCTGGGACCCCCATCTAGGATATGGAACCATGCACATTCAGGTGTTTTCTTTTTTCAGATAAACCTCTCCAGAATACTGCACAGGCATGCCTAGAGGGGTGTCTCCTAAGTAATTTCAAGTTCAGTCAAGTTGTCTTGAAGATTAACCGACACAGCAATGCTTTTCATTTTTTGAATTAGATTTGTTCAGTGCTTCAGTTACAACATTTTAATGATTTTCAAAATCTTACCTTCCTTGCTGAATGTTTCTAACATGTTGCTGACTTCATCAATATTGCTGAATTTCTTACCTATTTTACCTTTCCTCTATGTTGCTGCTTACTTTAAATTTTTTTTTGACTTGATTCTTGCTTGTTTATATCCTCTTTGAAGTAATTTTTAAAAAACGTTTTACAAGATCCTATTTATTCATTGTGGGTGTACACACACATGCACAGGTGTCACGGCACATGCAGAGAGGTTGGAGGACAACTGGAGGGATTCAGTTCTCTTTTTTCTGCCAAGTAAGTCCCATGAACTGAGCTCAGGCCATCAGGCTTGGCAGCAAGTGCCTTTTCCTGCCCAACCATCTCCATGACCCCACATATTAATTACCTTTCTGTTGTTGTCATAAGACACCATGACCAAAGCGACTTTCAAAGAGTTGATTTTGGCTTACGTTTCCGGGTAGGTAAGAGTCCATCATGGCACGGAGGCATGGCAGCAAGGGGCAGGCATGATTGCAGGAGCAGGAAGCAGAGAAATCACATCTTCCACCACGAACATGAAGCAGAGGGTGAACTGGAAGTGGGCTGAGGCTATGAACTCTGGAAGCCTGCCCTCGTGATGGGCTTCATTCAGTGTCTGCACCACCTCCCCGAACACCTCCAACAACTAGAGACCTGTTCAAGTACCTCAGAATATGGGGGACATTCCTTCAAGCCGTTACATCCCAAGTAACCTAGTTTTACTAGTCAATTTTTGAAATTGTCTTCCATTATTCTCCCGATTTTAGCGTCTTTGAGCTCCTTTGGAGGAGTCATGTTGCTTAGCTCTTTTATGTTCCTTGAATTCCTGCATCATAATTTGAACACCTGTTAGTTTGGAGCTCTCTTCTGGATTTATATTGATCTTCTCATCGAACAGCCTACTTTGGACAGCTCAATCCCCAGTACAACTCAGAAAGGAGAAAACAAATTGCTATAACATAGACCACATCAAACTGTCCAATATATAAACATACAGATATATACTTAAAATTGGTTAAAACCACTAATGTATCACCAGTGTTCATGAAATAAAAAAATTTCAAAATTAACACCATGTGTCACAAAGTTAAAAATTATTTAGAGAAAAATGTGCAAATTGTTAATGAAGGAGGCAGGGGAAGGGGAAAAATAGAGGTGAGGAAAGGTTAAATAAATGAGAGGTAGAAGAAGAGGAGGAATGTAGAAGAAGAGAAGGGAAAAGAACAAAGAAAGAAAAGAAAGAAAAAAACCCCACTGTTTTCGAGGAGTTTGAGAGAAAAATTGAATAAATGTAAGGGAAATAAAAAATAGAAATGAGAAGGAATTTTTTTATTTTATTTATTTATTTATTTATCTATCTATCTATCTATCTATCTATCTATTTATTTATTTATTTATTTATTTTTAGACAGGGTTTTTCTATGTAGCTCTGGCTGTCCTGGAACTCTCTGTGTAGACCAGGCTGGTTTCAAACTCAGAGATCCACCTACCGCTGCCTCCCAAGTGCTGGGATTAAAGGCACGAGCCACCACACCCAGCTGAGAGGAATTTTTAAAACAGGAAGATAAAGTCAAAAAGTGACAGAAAGGATAGTAGAAGAGGGAAAAGTGACAAGGCAGAAATGAAGGAAGAATAAAAAGGAAAGAAAAAAATATTTTCCAGTAAGGAAAACAGTGTGCACACACATCATATAGAAACGTATGATGAGGAATAAAAAAGAACACGGTTTGTAAAATGGAGGAAAGCGAGGACAGTGCCAAGAGGGTGGGAACAGAAAGGGGACACATGGGGAATGCGCAGGACTGGACAGCCTGCTCCTCAGAACATGGAGACTGTGATACATGTTCCGGGTGGGGGAGACAGAGTGAACTGGGGACTCCTGTCTTTCCTATGGTTTATGCTACTGTTGAGTCTGTCCTGGACATGTGCCCAATATCTGTCAGAGCTGTGTTCACTTTAATAGTTCCCCTTCTATGAATCAGGGCCTCTTTAGCTTTGCAGTCTGTGAGCTGACTAATCATACAACTAGGGTGGCTAATTTTGTAACTGGGAATTGTCTCCCGAGTGTATGAGGACTGTGGGACTCAGCCACAGCACTGAGTTTGGTACAGGTAGAGGGCCTCTTTCCATGCTTTCAAGATCTTCCAAGTGCTTATCACCATGCTGGAGGGATGCTCTTCAGAGTTCTTGGGTCTGCAGTGATGCATGGCAGTTTCCTCTCCCCCCCATGACCCAACTACTTAGGGAATCTGTATCACCGAAACCTGCAGCTGGTTTTGAGGCTTCTGAGGGCAGGGAGCTTTTCTTGGTTAGAAATGCCAGTCTTTTAACCTGTGCTGTGTTAGCTGGCTTTGGGATGGGGCTTCTCCTCATGTTGCCAGACTGTAGGTGCTCTGTCAAACTTTTAAAATTTATTTTTACTTTTTGCACTTTTCAGCCTTCTATCACCAAGTTTTTGAATTTCTGAAGCTTTTCCTAATTTTTCTTCCTTCCTTCCTTCCTTCCTTCCTTCCTTCCTTC